>KI568713.1:0-21699 GCA_000500245.1 Cronartium ribicola 11-2
GGCTTTTAGAACACTTTTGAAGCTGTACAGTATCTGTCTGATACTACTGTATGGCTTTGAAAGGCTTCCAAAATTGTATACAAACCGGATAGCGGGTGTTGGGGATTGTTGAAAAGTGGGAGTGCTTTAGCAATTTCCCCCTTTTTTTTTCATAGTCATTCATAGACTTGTTTTGAAAGAATATTGTAGGTATACTGACTTTGTCAGGGCTGAGCTACAGTGAGGCTAAGCTCCTGGCTAGAATGAATGGAAGAAGGGCTAGTCAAAGCCTTCAACCTACAACTAAACACTGAGAGTCTACACTACTGGTGCACCCAGGTGTAGACTGCAGTTAGTTGACCTCTGAGAAGAGGATTTGATGCTAGAGCTAAATAATCCTTTAACCAGAGGTGGCTTGACTAGGTTTCTCTAGCTCAGAGATTACTGAGGTTATCTCCTTTATGGGGAAACCCTCAGGGATGGAAGAATAACATCCACCCTCAACAAAGCAAGGGATGAGCTAATGTGCTTATCACTTAGAACTTGCTTGGGTAGTTTTTCCTGAAACACTTGGAAAATCTCTAGAAGTCCAAGAGGCTACTTAAGGTATGCAAGGATGGAGGACTACCAGTCCTCTAGTGTTTTACCTTCTTTTACTTCCACCCTATGAACAGTTCACTATTGAGCAGATTTCCTTAGGGATAATCCTCAATGTGTGCTGTTGTTCAATTTGGGTGTTGGTGGTAAAAGGTGAGGAAAGGGAACTGAGTCCAGGAGCTGGGAGGGGACCTTACATAGTCTGGACCCAGCTCTCTCCCTCTCTAGAGGAGTTGCATTTGAAACAAGGGGTTGAAACAGGGGTGATATGCTTGTGTGTGAATCCTGTTTCATATCCTGTATCATCACTCTGTCTACACATGTGACTCTTGATACTGAGTCTGAGATGTTATCACCAGGTCTTTTTTATGTACTATACTCTTGTTACAGTGTTACTCTCATGCTTGTATTGAGAGTCTTTGTCCTCTGAAAGCCTATGGGACTGCCCAGCAGTCCTCAGGGCTGACAGACTTATGTAAAAAAAGATTTTTTTTCTTTCTGCCCCCCCCCCTGGACATCATGTTCTTCAAGTCATTGGAATAGAAGATGAAGATGAAGGAATTGAATTTTACAAAGAAAATCAAGTAAAAATAAAAAAATAAAAGTAGTTGATCAATTTATAAGATTACTTGTTGAAAAAAAAGAGTTCAAATTCTTGTAAATTTTCATACATCTTGACTTAAGATAAGTTACTCTTTACTCTTGAACTTGAATACATCAATTTTTACAAATTGTTTCAAAAAAAATAATTAAAATATGGTCTTGTAAAACCTGGGAAAATTTTAACAGTAAAAGTTACTTAATATTTTCTCATAGTTAAAGTAGGGTACAATCTCAACAGGGGTAATTTTACCAATTCAAAAAGTTTTTTTTTTTTTTTTTTTGGTAAAATAGATAAGGTCATGTCTCATCAATGCTAAGGTTTCAAAAGCAAAGTGGTAGATTTTTCTTTTTTTTCTCAATGGGAGGATATCATACTTTTTACTAAAATTATTCAATATCAAGGATATATCAAAATGTCATGTATTGATAGAGTTAAAAGTCTTTGAACTAACCTTGGAATATGACAAGGCAATCTCAATATCACAAAGAGTTTTTTTTTTTTTTTGATGATTTACTTAAGCTTAACAACTAATTGACGAGTGCTTGCCTGAGCACACGGTCTCCCAATGATTCCTCAAACTTCTTCCCCTCACTTGCCACTTAACAAACTTCCTTCCTCTAAAGAGGAAAAAAAACAGTTGGGGATCTCAATCCTACAGGTGTCCCCCATCTTAACCTTAATTGACCAACTTTTATTAACATGTCCAAATTACTTCAAGTTCCCTGGTTACCCTAATTCTATGAACTACTTCATCTGATTTATTGTATATATGTTACAGTATGTATCTTGATCCTCATTTGATTGAAAAAGGTTATTTAAGAAATCTTTGTATGTTAGACAGCTTGTAAATGTCACTGAAAACCAAAAAGAAAAAGATTTTGTGTAAGAAGGAAGTCTTGGATTCAAAGCCTTCTCATGAAATATGACAATAGGTGAACTTGATAGAATGTGAAGATTAAACATGTGGATATTTAGAGAGAACACAAACCAGTCAAGGTAAGGAGTGCCTCAATTCTTCTTCTTTTTTTTTTGGTATCGTCATCCCAGAGTCCCACTGTTTTCACAAGATCTGAAATGGCTAGCAGTGTGTCATGGACTTTAATCTGAAGCTTGAACCCATAAAGAGTGGACTGACCAATTTAGATTAATAGGATACACTTTGCAGTAAAGTAAGAATCTGTAAAGAACTCTGGAAAACTGCCATGTTGAGAAGTAAGGATTATAAACCGAGACCATTTTGTGATTATTGATTGAAGTTTCAAAATCAAATCGATATTTATCTGTCTGGGAATTCTGAGTTTCGATATGACCTGTTATTTTGGTTGAGACCGTCCGTGTCATCATTTTAACCAAAGTTCAGGTTAATTCAGATATCTCCTTCTTAAAGTACTCTGCCACTTATCGTATCTTTCAGTAACCTTTCATGAACTCAAACCATTTTACTACAGATAGCTTTTGATTCATCATGAACCTACCACCTCAATCAAGATCCAATACTGGTCAACAAGATGAACCAGATAAGCCCGTTGAAGGTTATCTCTCAACTGTTTATGAGTCGGTATCCTCAACAGCCCAATCAGCTTATAATCAACTTCCTTCGCTCGACCCACTACGTGCCCTTGTACCTGGTCATCAAACTGCCGAAACTATCGAATCAAAACCAAAGCAGTCTGAAAACGAAACAAAGGAAGTGGGCCAGGCGATTGATGAATCTATACAAGCGCCGAACCAAGCCGAGATGATAGGGAAAACTACCAGTCAGCCTTTTTCTTTCTCACATTGAATCCCCGAGACCTTGAAAAAAAAAAGCCGTTTGAGATGGTCAAAAGCATTGATCCCCCTCTCACTTACCTCCATGACGTCATTCCTCTCCCCACTAGACGAGAAGACTAAAGAAGCGGATGAGGATAAAAAACCATCAAATCAACGATCTAGTTCTACGTATCGGTTTATACCTCACCAAGCTGCTGCTCATTCTTCATCTGCCTCTAGCATCTCTCGAGATTCAAGTACTCAAGGTATCATCACTTCACGTGCTTCCCCATCTATCGACCCGAATACGTCCAAAGATCCAAACTTTAGCTCTCGTGGTTCATCTAATCCTTCGTCAACACCTGCCTCTGGAAGCACTCCTGAGTCTGCGCATGCTACAACACCTACTACTGAAAAGATAGAGCCAACGAGAGTTGAACCGGTCCGAACGAACCACTCGACTACCACCGTGTCTCAACCACCTGTTAACGGATCGCATGTCGAAACGCAAGCTAAAAACCAGTTCGGACGTTCTGAAGATAGTCAGTCTATTGGCGTCACGAGTGACGATAAAGGTGATATAATCGAAGGTCGATTAGGAGCTTCAGTACCAGGTGATATGGAGGATAATGAATCCGATGGAGATGATGATGGAGATGATGATGATGATGATAAAGGTGATATAGAAGAAGAGATGGGAAAGAAGGAGAAATTAAAGAAAAGGATAGGTACACTTAAGTGTAAAGTTAAGGTATGTAAGTGATACTCTCAATCACTTCTTTGTTTTATAATTCAATCTGCCTGGTCCTTTTTGGAGCTTCTTCTTGTTCGCGAGCATCTTGGTTACCCATTTAAGAAATTAATTTGAAAACTGACGATTCGCATGTTCTGTTGTTTGGGTTTTTTTTTTTATGGGATGGGTTGACAAACAGGCAAAGTTAAACAAATGAGTACCAACCACAAACTGTTTTTATCAGAAATTTCACTCCCTTCACGAAATCTCAACTACCGTGCCGATCTTAATTCTGTACCCTTACTGAACCTTAAACTCTCTTTTGTGTTTCTTCAATGTAACTACATATCAGGAGCGTTGGAATATGTATAGGCATAAGAAAGTTTCTTTTGTAATCGTTTAAACACTAAGATAAATGTTCCAGGTTAATTTCATATTCTAAATTGTACAGTTTTATGTGAGATTATTGATCAACTTGTAAAGGTCCCTTCAATTGCCTCTCAGGACCCCCGGTGGAAAGGAATTCAATATGTAAATCTATCAAGTTTTAGAGATCCTTGTCTCTTTTGAATTGTTAGCTTTTTCGGTAGCAGTACGAACTTTTTATGTGTTCCCCAGGCTCTACTTTTTTGTTTGGAAGGTATTTTGAATATTTTAAAAAAGTCCTTAGTACTTTCCCCCTCCCGCTTCAGATAGTCAAATTTTCGGATCAAAAAATTAAATAAAAAATTAAATATGTATAGGTGGGAAATATAAAATTTTGTAATATCTGATTCAATTAATTAATATGGTTATATAAATATGTGAAAAACATTCAAAAAAATTAAATTCCTCAAAACATATATATTATAGATGACAAATACATTTTTTTTATTGGACTTATCTCTTGGGACTTTTGGGAAATGGGAAGCACAACAGCATATTCATTACATCCTCATTGCTGTGATACTTTGAAGAAAAAACGAGTGATAGCTTGGTTGCAGTCAAGTGCGCACTGAATGTTATGTAGTATTCTTTGTAAATGAGATCTCTGCAAGACAACTGAAAGCACCATATGTTCATGCCTAAATAGTATCAGCAGGTAAACATACAAATTAGGGCGAGCGAAACATGGAAGTGTGAGGCAAGGAGAAGATACAACATGGGGTCACATTACAATTGAGGGTGGGAAGAGGTCAGAACGAGTATAAAAAAAAGAAGGGGTGAAGAGAGCTGGTGGTCGTTCACATCAAGCATACATGCATACACCTCAAAAATGATACGTGAATTGAGATTATGAGATGAAGGTTCACAAGAAGAAGAAGAAACAAAAAGGAGAGGAGGAAGGGGAAGGTCTGGTGTCAATCCACAAATTCAACACCGGCCTTTAGTTGTCTGAGTCACGTCAGCCCATGTGGATGATGAGACAGTTCTGGAGTGTATAAGCGGTTGGATGACCAATGGCGAGAATATTGGGAGATCACAGAGCTTTGTCTTTGGACATAACGACTTCATCGATGAACATTAAAGCTTGTTCAACACCTTTCACGAAAGCCGACTGATCCCGCTTCCTGTTTGTACATTCCACCACACAATCTTGAAACTATAGATGGCCTCCATCCAGGAATCTAGATTCACGTTTCTTGCTTCCCAAGTTGTCAGCCAGTCTCGACATATACTCTCCTCAGGACCGCACAATCGAGTTTACCTGACAGCAGGGCTGCCAGACCGAATAGTGAAAGGGTTGAGAACCGCACCGTCAGTGCCATTCGGTGCATTGGGGTTTTTAATGCTAACAGCGCTGCTAGCTCTTGGACCTGGCTCTTGTGCGTTAGAGCCGTGATGGCGATGAACTTGAGGAATTTGTCGACGGATAACACCTAATCCGGGAGTAGTGGAGTGTGGGGTGGGGATAGGATCCGCGGGTAAGGCGAGTGGATCGTCAATAAGGGAGGGGGTCGTTTCGCGGTAGGAAGAAGCCTGGATGGCCGATGAAGAAGACGAAGCAAGGCCGTAAATCTGTCCGAGGTACTTCGCGTCTTCCAGTTGATCCTCAAAGAACTGCGATCGCAGAGCAAAGAAGGTATCGGCCGTGAGCAAGGAATCCGAGCCGGCCTGATGCTCCTTACCACGTCGAATAACCTAACAAGAACGGTTTTGATAACAAAGGGGCGTGAGTGAAGACGCTTTCAAAAACGGTCATCATACGTGGGACAAAACTGACACCCAAGTCTTTCGCGACTTCGTTCAATCCACCCCGCAAGCTCTTACAGCTCCTCATGATGAACTTGATGTCGTAGACGCAGGGGAACCATATCTTCAGCAGCTCAAAGAAGTCCGCTTCGCCAATAGGTAAATTGACAAGCGTCACCATCTTCAAGATATAACCGAAGTCGTAACCCGAGTGAAAACTGATCCACTTTACGTCGTCCAAGAGCACAAGACCGGAGGAGATGAGCAATTCACCGAAATATTCCATCTCGATTCCATGTTCCTCATGTTGTTTGAAGTTGAGACCAGATGCTTGTAACAACTCGATAGAATCGGGCGCGTACATGTCATCACTAATTCATAGATTCAGCGATCCGAAAATTGTGAATCATTGTCAGCAATATGTAAGACAGTTTGAGACAGCAACAAACGCATCTCTCCAACCGCTAAGCACGAGGTGTGACTGAGATGACTGACTTGAGACTGAAGCGAAAGTTGAACTGCCAAACGCATTTTCCTTCCGGCTTTCTACCCTTCTCGTCACAGAGAGTGAGTCCGAGTTGGATGATTCGTAGTAGATCGACATTGCAACGTAGAGTCTGATAATGATAGTCTGATGGGGTCTTGAAAGTGCCGATTGGACGGGCTACAACCCCGGGGAACTCGGTATCCTGTCAAGTAAAAAGACAAACATTTAACCTGGGCAAAATGCGAAGAAATTCGGAATTAGATGTCTCACCATGCCAATGTAGGGGTAGTATTCAATCAGGTCTCGAATCACCGTCATCTCGCTGTCGAGGTTCTCAGCCCAGACCTCGCAGATTTCTACGGGGTCCATTTTGGAGAAGGGGAAGTGAAAAAATTACGGTGAATAAGGAAACTAGCGCAGCGATCAAAGCTCAAGTTGAAGATGGGGACGGGTGAGCGGAGGAAGAGGACGAAGGGAGTGAGGGAGGCACAACGACTGGGGGGACAAGTGACACCTTCATACAACATTTCATGCACAAGACACCTCATCGGCTGACACACGGGTTTCACATACTGCTGCAGCGCAGCCGCTGGGAACAGGCAGGCTGTCACACAGCCTGTCCAACAACTTATCCTTTGACCCAAGTCAAATCCCTCCAGCCTCCTCTTCCACCTCCTTGTTGAAGTGTGGTCAATACACTACTTATCTATGTGATGTACACTACACACTCAGTTGACTAACCAACTGTAACAGTTGCATAGCTCTTCACATCTGGACACCAACTGGATAGCCTAGTGGTCAAAGGCAGCGCTTCTAGCACAGTGTCTCAGCTTATGATGAGGTCCCAGGTTTGAATCCTGGTCTAGTCATTCCTTTTCTGGCACATAACTTTAAGACTCCTTCCACCACACACACTCCCAAATTTTCCCGAATGAAATGATAGACCAGCATCTTCCCAAATCTATGTCCCATTCACATGCTCTTCAAATCATCCAAAAGAAAATAAAAGAAAGTACAGCCTCTTCTGACAGTCTAATCAATTGTCTGATTTGCTGTAAACTGTCACTAGCTGATCACACACTATAAACAACACACCTCTGGCATCTGTAAAGCACTACCTAGAGAATCCAGGAAGGTGGTCGGGTCTGGCTGCCTAGAGAAGTAGCAAGCAAGTCTCAAACTATCTTAGCTTATCTCACCCAGCTTGCACTATCCCAGCTCCGAAATTAGCCAAGTCCGCCTACACATTACATCATATTGTGATAACAGTAGTACATAACAGATGAGGTAAGCATGGCTTTCCCTCATCCCATTATCCAAAAAAAGGTGAAGCTGATTGATCAAGTCGATCATCACTAGTTTCACCTCAGGAGCCCTATTTTTGCCACTAAAGGTACCTTGCACACCTGCACACAGTGAACACCTACATGTGAGGGCAGAAGTCTGACTCTTTAGGAACCCAGACTGGATTCAATATAAAAATAGCCTAATATTGATGTATGTCACTTGGGAATGTGAGGTGAAGAATGGAAAAGTACAGAGATAATATTTTGAGAAAGAAACTGCAACTTATTGTTAAGATATTGCCTATCTATACAATTTGTTCCTGAAGATGTTTTTCATTTAAACAATCACTTTCCAACACTATTAAAACTTTCTAGTTAAGGTATCTATGATACTTCTTTACTACTATGTTACAGTTCTTATATTCACACTTTTTAGAGCATCTGAAGTGGTGTGCCTCTATTGCTAAATTTAGAGGTCAGCCCTTAAATTGTACCAAAAATTCATGCAGTGGAAGCCCCTATGGCTAAATAAGTTAGGGGCTGCCTCCACATCTTGACCTCCAACCTGCAAATATGGTGAGATAGAAGCAAGTAGCAAATACACCCACTGGCCTTACTTCATACCCACAACACACATACACACCTCAAAGTGTGGGTAACATCATTGGTCCACGCCCTTTCACACTTCAAAGTAGTTTAACCAGCACTCATTACCAACTGTCCAGGAGTGGAGGTCTAACCTTTTCACCCTGAGCATTTGGCAGACATCTAAAATTTGGAATTTAGCAAGAGGTCCAGAGTTGAGGGCCCACCACTGCAGATGCTCTTATGTACATTTTTTTACTACATGTTACAGTTGTTATGTACATCTTTTACTACAATTCACTAGTTGCCCTGCGACGGACGCTGCTGTTTTCATTGTTCAAAATGCTGTTTAGTCTAGCCAAGAAGCACTTGAATTGGAACTTAACACTTCAATCACAGGGCCCAATCAATCCACTCTGGCCACCCAGAGCCCTCCCCTACCCTCACACTTCTCCTTCCCAAATCTATTTGTTTTTCCTTCCAAGCTTCTAAATACCATTACCATTGTTTTTTAGCTGAGTGGGGGAGTAAGCTGTATGATTGAACCGTCATCTAACTTGCCACCTCTGGACACTGTAAAGCACTACCTACAATAGCCAAGAAGGTGGTCCATTCTGACTGTGTAGAGTAGTAAATTTTTTTTTGGGGGNNNGGGAGGGGGAGGACCAAACATCAAAAAGCAAAGAATATGCTGTAAATTCAATTCCTATTGCTGTAGTGGTCCTTTGACAATTTGTCTTGAAAAATGTCTACTCACACAAAAACCCGCCTGATGGCTCCCTTCATAAAATTCCATTCACTGTTTCTTCTTTGGGACAGGATCCATTGTGTTGGAATGCGCTTCAGACCTTTTTGGAGGTTGATTGAGCCAATGGTTGATGGTATTGAGAATGTCTTTGCTTGTTAAGGGGTCTAGTAACAAAAAAAATCTTGTTTTTTTATTTTCTTTTGCTCATGAACACAAGCAACATGGTATAAAACCAGATATTGATTATCTTATAAGACCTAGATAGAAAACATAAGTCCAAGGTAAAAATGTGATTGTAATAGAGCAACTTTGTTGGAAAGTTTTATATTGGAACATGCAAGAGAGTTGAGAAAGAAAAAAAGAAAAAAAAAAATTGGGCTACAAGTTTCATAAGCATTTTATTATTCATTCAAAATTTGTCACACTTCTACTGGAAAAAAAACATTCATCTTGGGATATGTGACTTGGAAAAAAAAAATTACCAACTTTGCAATGGTGGCTCAATCTTGAAAAAGATATGACGGGTTAAAACCACTCTATTCAATATTTGACAGATTTGTAATCAAACCTTTCAAAAGTCAAGACATTATTTCCAAGTCACTCAACAATACTTGTCTCTTGAATCAAAAATGATGAGAATTTCTTGGAAAAAGTATGTACACCAGCCTTGTGAAAAAACACTATTTTCAAAACAAAAAAAAAAAACATTGAGGGTGGTGGACAGAGATGGTCAATTTTAAGTTCCAACCACAAAAAACTTGAGCTTTCTTCATGCTTATCAGGGCAAGATTGGTAATAAGGGGGAAGTCCGCCTTTTTACAAGCTCTGTAGGGCTATAACTGACCAATCCAGATATGCCATTTTCAAGGTTCCCCCATGGAAAAAAGAACAAATGCTTATGAAAAGTTTCAAAAACACATAACATCGCAAAGGTATTGCTGGACGCAGGCTGGGGCGCATAACCAGAAGGTCAAGCTAGAGCTTAGTTGCAGTTGAAACCACCAGATAGCAGGCAGCTCAATAATTTGGCTAAGCAACAAATGCAACATTGGACAGGGGACACAGCTTGATTGAACAGTTTGACTGAACTAGATGTGTAAATCATGAAAAAGTTTTCCTCAGGACATTACCCAATGCCTAGTATACGACTAGAAACATATATACTTATATTCAATAATTTTATCCAAAAGTGAGTGTGCAAGCAGGAGAGATACAATCACAACTCCTTATCTCAAATCCCACCAGAGAGGATTTGAGCTCGGAAACAAATTTCGGTTGGTAGCCCAAACTCGTACGCCTATGGCAAAGAGAACCAGACCCGAGATGTAGCTGATAGCAATAGCTGAGGAGATGGATAAGTCACAGTAATGATGGTTTGTTAGAATTAGAAGGAAATTATCAACCCTTTAAATGGACTGGCAAAAATCCGACTTACATAATCTTCGGTGGGGGAACTCTCGCATTGAGTCCATGAGCCGAGGCACGCCCATCATGTTGCAAAAACTATGGCAAAGGCAAGCGGCAATGACCGATCCTGGATTCCCAAGAGAAAAACCTCTTCAGTCCTTCTCTTGGCATTTGTTTTTATCTCAGTTTCATAAGAAATGAGATAGACTGACCGGTTCGAAGGTGTATGAAGCTAGCATACCACCCAAATAATGTCGTATAGACAAACTGGAATGCTATGATGAGGAGATGGGTTTAGTGGACCGATAAGCTAGGAAGGCTGGTGTATGATACACAATGTAAGGAGCAACGAACCAGCGATTAGGCAGCCATTCAAAAGTGCTGTCTTCGTTCGACCTTTCGATATATAGATCTCACGAATGCTGTGAATGTGAGCTGGACAAGCAAAGGTTGGATATAACTCAAGACCTCTCGAACGAACGATTACATCAGGATACCAAAGACTCACCTGCACCAAACCAGAGCGGGGAAAGGAAGATGATCTGAGAAGCCGAGGGCCTTAGAAGAGGATCGATCAGAAAGTAAGTGGCGATGATGCATCCACGGTAGACAATTTCTTCAGAGATTGGTCCGACGACCAAGTTTCTCAAAGTTTGTAGCTCAAGATAGTGGCTCCATGCGAAGGCATGTTGGTAAGATGAGCCAAGAAGGAGCTGAGCGTAGAGCGGGCCGAGGAAGAGGGTTGCAGTGAGGAGGAGGGCTTGGAATTGAAGCCGGAGGAAAGCGAACGGTGTCGATTGACCAACGGTCGCGCTTGGACGGAAGCCTGTGAGCCGGAGTGTCGCTTCGATTGGGTCGGCAGCCTTACGGCGACACAAGAAGCAATCACGGTCAGTTGAAATAAGCCGATGAGGTTAGTTGAGCCAGACTTACTTCAGCTTTCCCGCCATAACGCTTCACGAGGCCACCGATGCCCAGCAGGCTAAGGAACGTGATGAGGATAGCGGCCAAGACTCTGGCGCGAATGACAGCGGGGTGCTGGCGGTCCCTCGGCTGACCCGTTTTCGGGTCTTTTTCCCATGGTTTGGATCGGGCGGCGGGTAGGATGTAGAGGATAGCGACGTAGGAGACAGCGAGGGTGCCAGAGACAAGGAAGGCCAAGTTGGGTGGAAGAGTCATGGTGGAAAAGGTGAGAGAGAACGGTTCTCAACTGAAGCTCAGAGTCACGGGTGTGAGAGAAGAGGGAAATCTCAACTCGGGTCCAAGAATATCTCCTCACTCACTACTTTTCGCCACAAAATCGCTTCCCCAATCCGGACCCAAGGAGTTCTAAAGCACGTTTGTACGCTAAGCTCAATGAGAACTCGAAACAGTTCATGAGGCATAAAGGGACGCATCAGGGAAACTTTGATAACGGCCCCGTCCAACCGCAAACTATTCCTTTCTGGAAACAACTTCTCCAACCCGCACACATGAAGAAGATGGTTAGTTGGCGCTTTCAGAAATTCTTACAACAGTTAAGGAATCGATGTAGGAGACATTTCTAGCATCTTTTTTCGACGTTATCGGACTCTTTCTCCGGGAAAGTTGAGGGTTTGGTACGAGGGGGGGTACAACATCAATAGACATTAGGTACCAGAAGCAAGATACTGCTGACAAGTCTACTTTGAACACCAAAAAGCAAAGAGCCCTAGGATGACAAGGTCTTTAGACCATGCTTCAAAGGTTGCCTCTGGTCTCACGATCCAGAGGAATTACTGATAACTCTATGGCCAAGTGCTTCAAAAGGCTCTCAAGGGATCTCGTGCAATTCTGTAAGGTGAGGTTTGGTTGTACGAGAGACACTATATCTGACTTCACCGGCCTCAATCTCGAAGGGGTAAGTATACACAAAAGACCTAGATATCAGCATGAACAAGCAGGTGCACAATGTTTTGTTTCAATATACTATCTGGAAGACCATCAAGGAGAAGGCTATAAAGGACAAGATTTTCCAGTTGCGAGATAAATATGTTGAAAGACCCGAGGCAAGCTAATCAGGTAGCGGTACCTCTCAATGAAATTTTGTGCATTTATCAGAGCACTTCATGAGAGTCTTCATGAATGAGTTTATCATCCATCAGGGATTGGTAAAACTTGGCAGAATCAGGACTTGAGGAAGATAGGAAGTACATGAGCTTGAATTTAAGCTGGTAAAGTTTGTGCATGCCAGCGTAGATATATGACATGATTGATAAAATCTTGTTTGAAAGATTTAAACTTGAAAGAAGCCCTTTCAAAGAGATGTGAACTGAGGTCACAACATTTCCTTTTCATAAATTTCATGTGGAAATATTCCATCATAGGCTCTGGATATCACATGAAATGTTGTCTATAGGTTCAAGAGAAATATCCTTATTCATGTACTTGTTCATCGGCCTTGTGAACATTCCTTTTTTGTTTGATGTCTCAGCTGGAGAACCTGGTTATTGTATAAAACAATCATGGGGAAATGACAGCTTCCCGCATCAAAAGTCTTGACTGCAAAGTGTCATAGGCAGGCGAAGGTAGAGTACAAACTCAGAGACTTACCATATGGCCCTCATGCGGGTCCCAGCTCGAGAGTGATTGGAGGAAGCAGCGGAGTCAAGATGGCTACCGCATGAGGTGAGTCAGTAAAGACCTGTTTCTTGCGAATGCAAAGGGGTGGGGATGCCTTTCGTGTTTTGAAGAGTCAAGGGTCGATCAGAAGTGGTTGATACAAACTAAGTACCCCCCCATAGTTTTGTTTCTATATGCTATGTTACTAGAAGACATTGTATAGTGGTCTATCAAAGAAAAAAGAAAAAGAAAAAAAAGATCAGAAGTGGTGCAGGGCTCCGGCTCTAAAGTTGTTATTGGTTGAGTATTTGGCATAAAGCTTTCTTCACTCCTGTTGCGAGCCTGCTCTTAGCTCCCTCGACCTCCTCCCCCCCCCTGGTCTTTCAATTCACAACCATCAGAGGACTCGGATACAATGGGGGTGCATATTTTGAAACACCGAAGACGAGGCCCAAAGATACCCTCGACTATTTTGACACCTTGGAGACAATCCCCGCAGGCTTTCGGTCGAGTGAGGGGCTAGCCCCCTCGGTGGACCTAGCTGGAGAGCTTATAAAATCAGACTCAAGCTGTCCAGAACCAGAGCTCACTCACCAATCACAACCGATTTACCAAGAAGCTATTTTCTTTGAAAGAGGAAAATATTGTAGTCAAAAAGTGACCTCCGCCCCCCTTTTCCCTGTCAAGATGTTTTCAAGTATTCCAATTATGTTCAAGCTTATTGTCCTATGTTGTGCGATCCAACTTGTTCGCGTTGGGCCCAGTCAGTCATAAATTATAGTCCTTCTGTCTCCCTTTTGCTTCGCTCAATAGGAATCATTACCACTAACCAGTACTTTTTGAATCTTTTTTCAGAGTTGGTACATGGAGAGCCCATCATAGCGACTACTCCCGAGAATAACGAAATCGCTAGGCCTCGTCAGTTATAACATTAGTCTTATACTCAACCAATCACTACCGCTAAAAAGCACCCTTTGACTCTTTTAACATAACTTGCAGGGTTATCAACACACACGACTACCATTTTTGAAACCAACACCTTACCACTGGGGAAAATGTTTCGCGCCGGGCCTGGTCAGTTATCAATTTTATGTACCTTCTCATTTTACTTTCAATCAATTACCACCACTAATCAGTACCTCTTGACTTGCTTTTTTCCAGCACTTCCTGGTGAAAAGCCCCGAACCACACCCGCCATTTACAACGTATACTTGGAAGAGCGCACTATAGTGATAATAGTGTACATGTACATTTTTCTTGTTCCTCAATATACACCACCACCACCAGTTTGTGATTCGTTGGGCGCGCAGGGTCCGACTGCGTACGACTGCAATCGGTAAGCAAACATAACGTTACATCGGGACGCCGTCGTGCCTGGACCAAGGGCTGACTTGCATCCTGATGAATCTGTCTGGCAGTGCAATCTATAACCTGGGTTATCAAGACGGAATGTTGCGCAACCCAACCTCCCTAGTGACAAACACCTATCAAGGTTGCCGGGTGAGCATCCTTAACCCCTCCACTATTGTTGAGATGGATACACGAGCTGATAGGTCTGGTTTCTCTAGATTGATGTCACCTGCCCGACCGCACCCATTGTAGTGTACGTGAAGCCGACCAATTGATTTCCTGTTCATATCTAAACATGTTCTTGATCGGAACCGCGAACCTCTCATACAGATCATCTGGACGTCTCCTACACGATGTTGACACTGACAAGAGCGGTGGCTACTTGAGCTTGTCCAAGACTTGTTTGGCAAAGGGTAGAGTAAGTGAAATTGCCCACCAGAAAAATATATCATAAAAACTCATTCTCTTTGTGTTGCTCTACTACAGGGTGGAAGTATCACAGTCAAGGGTGGATGCACACTTTCAGCAACTCGTATGTGATCCCAATACCAAAATTGTCATTTAGGGGCTCAAAAATTATTGGATTAGCTAGTGATCATCCAAAGGACAGTGTATTACATCGATTAAGGGCTAACCGAGTTTTTGTAGTTTTTGTTGACTGAAGATGAAAAGGTGTCTGATTACGAGATAGTAAATATATTGTGATTGTACAAGAGGATATGATTTTTTCCTGTGTTTTTCTTGAGTTTGATAAGCCATGAACTGTACCATATAGTGTGAACTTCATTTTATCAGTAGAACCATCTCGACGTATTTACTGCCTTGTTGTTGAAAATCATGTCAATAAATTTGAGACATACTTCTTTCAGTTTGGTAAATGGTTTGGTAAATGGTTTGCTACACCGCACGGAACCCAGAGAAAAGTAGTGCTATTTGGTATCTGTGAGATTTCTTCCCTGCTTTCAGGTATTGAAAATATATATAAGAGAAACTTTATAAAACAATGAATTGGCCCAGAGGATCCTTTTAGCAAAAGAAGAGCGCAAGTTGTGGTTTTTGAGAAAATATAAAAACGGGGTGGTCTGCTCCACATGATAGATTATTGGATCCCATTCATTCATAAATATATTGAGGCTGACGTGCATTGACAGCCATATTTGACCATACAAGATTCAGTGTTTGAAAAATAAGAACCACTCTACTCCACATTACTGTGGTGGCTTTCATGTGGTGAGGGTAAGGCATATGTTTCACTGCTTCCCCTCATATGCAGTGATGCATTTCATGTGTTGGCATACATGAGGGCTACACTCTTACTCTCACCCAGACCCAAATCATTTTGGAAACATATACAGCTGTTAACCTTTGGGCCGTTTTCTCAATCGTCAAGACCTTCCCTGTATAGATGATAGTCAAAGAATGTTGTAGTCTGTTATAATCTGGGCTCTCTCTTATAAGCTGGTTTTGCATGGAGATTTTTTCTCCATCTCTCAGTGTAATGTAATTTGTTAGTGTACCAATTCCATCGGCACAGACACTAGTGTACAGAGTCAGCCTTATACCCAGAATGAGAAAGGTCTATATCACCCCCACATCCGACCCACTTTTGGTCTCTTTTCCCATCTGCGAAAAGAGACCGTGAGTACTTTCCACCCTATCCTAATCCACCTCTGTTCTTACCCTATGCACCTGATACCATGTTGTAAAGTTGTTAACTTTTGCTTTTCTTTTCTCAAACCTTTTGTCTTTCCTTCGAGTCTCACTAGTTTCATCCCAGGCGCAGATCACGAGCACATTGAAGCTCATAACATTTCTGTCTATCTCCGCGTGCTAGGGTACTATTCATTTCCCCAACCTTATTTCATCTGAGGTCTCAGCCGCATCTCTCTCTGTCCTAAAACCTTAATTCCTATTAATTCTTTCTTCTCTCATCTCAGGTTAGCACACATTTCCATAGGGCAGGATTTGATTCGAGGACAGAACCTCACTCATCATACCTTACCACCTCAGTTTTCAGATTTTCTCATAATTCTTTTCATATATTTCTAGCCTCATGGCTATTTGTCCCCAGATGACTTTTAGTAATGAACACTCCATTATTATAGTGTCTTGTTTGATCTCAGAGTGGTTGAATGGGAGGGTATACAAGTGTTTTGATGGTCTTCTTGTATATTTGCTTCTCTCCTAATCCGAAATATATAGCATCTATGTTTCTATCTGCTTTTGTGAACCAACTTATCATATTACTCATTTTGTAGCAGAGCAAGTTAGCTATTTTCTATATTGTTGACCTCCACCTCTGCATTTGTGTATCCTAGGTAAGTAAAACTTACAGATCTTTTCTAATCTGTATCAATTTCCTAATTATCAATCTTGTTTTCAAATAACTATGATCTCCAATTACATTCCATTCCTCACTATGCCCATGGAGAGGATCCCGGATATTGGGGGCGCTCCAATTTCTGCAATCCTCTTTATTTTGTGTGATTTTTATGTGTCAACGGTCTCCACACATAGGAAATCATTGACAAGGGGGATGAATTCCAGCCAGACTAAACCTATCAGTTTTAGTCAAGACCCAGGCATATAAGCAACTGAGCAGCTCTGAGCCCTTAACACTCCAGCCTCAATGCCTGAACCCATCCTCCCCATACGCGGAGCTAGAGAAGCATCCGGCACAGAGGCTATACAGAACTCTCCGGAATGCCTTATGACAAGACTTGGGTTGAAGGGGTTGGGTGACATGAGAAACATTTGGCACCCCAGCATCTCTCCATCACAAACCCAACCGGTCAGGACTTGGATGAGAGCTTGGCTCACAGTCCAATTGGTGGATGCTTCCATTTCATTGAATCAAGGGTACATAGAGTGAGTAAGAAAGAGGTACTTGAGGAAAAGAAGAAAGAGGTCAAGAACCAAGAATGGAAAGTTTGGGGTAAAGTACATGTATGTAGGAGACAGTATTACTGTAATAGGCAAGGGCTGATACCCTCACCTATAACATATTTGCAGCACATCTAGCCGCTACTTAACATAGCATGGCTGGATGCAATTTCATTAAGCATTTTCCAAGGTCCCTACCTGGGAAAAATGACTTATTTCATCGCATCTGAGAATGCTATGTTGAGTAGAATGGTCAGATGTGATACAAATATGTTGGTGGTGCATCTGAAAGACCTCCCAAAAACTGCCTGTCTTAGAGGCTGTGCCTGGGTGGAGGACCCCCAGGAACTCATAGAGCAGCTCATTTCTGCTCATTCCTGCCCACTTCTGCTCATGGAATGAGTCAGATGATAGTTCAGGCTCTTCCTCAGCCCGCTTATGGCTCAGTGTCCTGCTTGGCCATCCGCGAGACTGGGAAGTGCCCAATTAATTCATTTGGGCCCCTTTTTTTTTGGCCCGGACAGTATTAAGACAGTTTTTGTGAAACATTTGCGAGCGATCTGAGGGCCCCCAACGTCGGGGCACTCTCCACAGGCACGCTGCTTGTATTTCGAGTTACCACCTCAATAGTTATGAGTCAGATGAGGCTACTCCTGTAAAACTTCCAGGTCTTTTCTAACATGTATTGATGGTCTCAACTTTAATCTTGTTTTCCAAAATCTTCAATCTTAATTTTCATGTAATCCTTTGTGTGGCACCCAAGTGTCAGAGCCCTAAATGGTATGCACATCCAAAACAAATCTTCACCCCATTAGAAATGAGGTATGAAACTCATTTTGAATTGTTTTCACAACCAAAAAAGTCAAGTCAAACAATCAGTTTTCCTGATCTCCAAATGGCACAGGATTGGGCAAGTGGATTGTTTTTCTATTTCATTTTTCTTCTTTCACTGGTCAAGTTCTGCTAACGAGATGTCAGGATTCAACCTCTCCATTTTTTTTTTCAGACAAGAACTATTTGCAAACAGAGACTTCAATATTGAACAAACCAAGTAAGGATGAATCAGAAGCAAAAAAACAAAACCATAGAAAGAAGAAAAATATAAAGGAGTGACTGAGAATTCAGGGGATCATTAATAAGTTGAAAAAGGTCCTTGGGCAATAGGGGCCGCGCTTCCTCCCGGTGGAGGAGGTGGCGGTGGCGGTAATCCTCCTGATGATGACGGAGGGGGAGGTTGTTCGGAGCGTTTTGAGTGTTTGAGTTTAATATGTCTTTT
This sequence comes from Cronartium ribicola 11-2, assembly GCA_000500245.1. Classification (NCBI taxonomy): domain Eukaryota; kingdom Fungi; phylum Basidiomycota; class Pucciniomycetes; order Pucciniales; family Coleosporiaceae; genus Cronartium; species Cronartium ribicola. The sequence goes on from KI568713.1 coordinate 18,440, forward strand.
GACGTCGCCTTGGAACTTGAGCTTTTGACCACAAATAGGACAATCATATTTAACCTCACCGTGTTTTGCGTCCATGTGACGTCTCATGTTAGCGGGCTTTGAGCTTAAGAGCTTTCCACAGACAGTGCAAGGGATTTGAGCTTTGACAGAAGGACCAGTAGATTCATTTGCAGTCTTAGATTTCTTCGTTGGTGATTGTGTTACTGGCTGCTCGGCGTTAAAGTCAGACTCCGCTCGAGAACGTTTGTTGGAGGTTGAATTACATGTGCTTGGGTTGGCAACAAGTGGAGGAGCTGTAGGCGCTGTGGGAGGATTGAGGTTTTGCCAGATTAAAGGAGGAAGGTTAGCAGCTGACGCGTTGAGAAAAAAAGCACAGGGATCAATAAAATATTGAGGAACGGGGTTTGGCAAGGTCGGAGGAGGGAGGTTAGCAGCTAATGGGTTCAGAAACAAAGAACAAGGATCAACAAAATCTTGTGGAACGGAGTTTGGCAAGATCGGAGGAGGGAGGTTAGCAGCTAATGGGTTGAGAAACAAAGAACGAGTATCAACACATTCTTGGGGAGCGGGCTGGTTTGTAGTCAGGTTGGGAGCTTCCTCGACAGGGATGTCGAAGAAGTTTGGGAGTGGGTGATTGTAGCCGTTGAAAGGGGCTTGTGAGTAAGAGGATGTCGATGCCTCGGGGGAAATTGAAGCGGTCGAAGGCAAGGGCGCTGAGGTATCGGGATGTTGTATGATGCCGAGGATAGTCGAAATATACAACCCAGCATCGTCAAAGACTTGTTGTTGGACCAAGGAGGTAAATGATATTGGTTGAGTGTTTGAGATTGAGGGCACAGGCGCCGGAGTGCTATTGTTAGGTAGGGGCGCAGGAACATCGGCGCGGGTTGGGAGTACCAGAGGTGGGGAGGCACGGGTTGTTGGCACCAGAGGTGGCGCAGCGGTGCGTCTTGGAAGGACCAAAGGTGGCGAGGCGCGGGTTGATGGCACCAGAGGTGGAGCAGCACGCCTTGGTAGAACGAGAGTATTGCAATTGTTCACGGGTGCAGGTGAAGGTGAACCTGGCAATGGAGAAACTTCTGCAGTTGTGGGTTCCGCTTGGTCAGGAGAGCCCCATAAGCCTCCTTCGTCTTCGTCATCGTCTTCGCAGGTAGGCTGAGCGGATTCTGGCAGAGGCCCTGCAATGGGAGAGGATCCCCACAAACCACCTTCTTCATCTGACGCTGGAGGGGTCTGACGTACCCTCTGTGTCGACTCAGTCTGAGGTGGGAGGCCAAAGTAAACATCGATCTGACTGGACAGAGAGTCTACTACGGCGTCCGGAGATTCGGGTTGATTATTGGCAATATTATTAGTATTCATGTTTATCAGGAGTTTTATGTTAAGGCTCTTGGAAGCGATTTAAAGTCCGCTGGTGGGTGTTTAAAGATTTAAAGGTAGATACAGGTAAAGAAAAAGGTAGATTGAGAAGTGAGGAGAAGAGCGGAAACTCACCATAAACCTCACAGCTTTATACTTGAAGGACTCCATCCAGCTCAGCATCTCACTCCACTGTGTCCCATTTCTGGAAGAGAGAAATGTGGTCAAAGATACGGTAGACATTTTTTTGCTGAGACGGGGAAGAGCAAGACAATATCTTGTAAGCTGATCCGTTGATATTGAAGCGGTGGTTTTGAATTTCTACGCCAGAAATGTGTGTGCTGAAACTGGGAAGGTCGAGACAATAGCTTGTAAGCTAGTCCGTTGAGATTTGAGTGGTGGTTTTGCATTTCTCTTCAGCCTGACGGCAACAGAGCAAAACCAAATGCTTGAATTTTGGATCAAGGTGTAGTTGGAGTTGCTGAGCTATGGACAAATTTGAAAAGAAACTCGCCGAGGGTGACTCAACGTATGCAAGAAATGTAAGCTGGAGTACATAATTTTGAGAACAAACGACTCAGCTGATGGGCTTTTGTGATCGAGTTCGCTTTGGTCGCTGGATATTGATGTTGAACCGGGTTGCATTTTATTCCAAGTAATGTCCCAAATATCAGATTCCAAGGGATCCACAATTCGAGCTGATCAATCAATTCTTTTGCTCGCCGGACTGTTTCTGGACGTGTTCCGAGAAACTTTCGTCACCTTAACAAAAGCGATTGTCCGTGAGTTTAGCCATCTGAGTGCATTGTTCTGCATGATTGTGTCGCACTTGTACCATTTTCCTTATCTCCTGAAATCGACTGAACTGATCTGGGCGCCATGGGGGCAAAGTAAAATAAATGTGAGCTGCAATAAACATGAAGAGCCAAGTAGTTGACATACCCCATAGACCTACGACACTCGAGTTACGTTCTCAATGTGACGGCTGAAAGGTTTCCAGATACCCTTTTGACTTTAGTGGCCATTCTTTGGATTCTTTGGGTGAGGACGGAGCCTCTGAACACGGAATTGACAATGAGACGTCAGATCATTGCCGTCATACTAGTCATCGAAATATTTCTCAATGGAATTGCAGGTATTTCAAGGTTGACTCACATTCACGAGGTAAATTTTGCCATCCTACCCTCGGATCGATCGAGTTCTACCCCTGAGTTGGGAAAATGAGTATGCTAAAGCTGACCCGAATGCCGTATATATTTATTCGCGATAGAGTGATACTGCGAAAGAAAACAACTCTAGTCAGCTTATCTGCACCAGTCCGTCTGATGGCTATCAGTCTGGATATCCTTGTTACTCACTATAATCCGTTTTTCCAACTCCTAGAGTAGCGTCCTGTTTGGTGATGGGATGGTCACAAGTACGACTGACCATCTCGATCGTGCTTGTTCTTTCTTGCCTTGACCCGCTGCGCTCTTGACCTTGAAGGAGTGAGCGGTGACATCATCACAAACGGACACCGACCACAGGGCCGGATCGACCGCCGAGCTTGGCGCCGGGTCGGGACCGGCAAACATCCAGCGTCAGGATCAGAACACCGGCACTGGAACGCATGTATCGACCTCTCGGCCTCCGGCATCAACGCCGACTGAGACTAAGACCTCCGCCTCGTTGTCCATCTCCGCTCGGTCCACGTTACTGTCGTCCAATGACATCGGACACCAGCCACAAGTTCATCGGTCAGCAAGTAACAGCTCTCGGCCATTTATGTATTCTAATCTCAAGTAGCTGCTCGTCTGCCCATAGACATCGGCTCGAATCTATCCGACCCCGTCTTCCGTGGAACATACTACGGGAAACAAGCTCACGAAGGTCCGGCCTGTCTGTGCTGATGTAAAGATCCC
>KI568719.1:13980-28767 GCA_000500245.1 Cronartium ribicola 11-2
GGGGGGGACTGAAAGTATAAACAATTAACATGGTGCAGCCCTATATTTAAACATAGCATCTGAACTCAACTTTGTTAATATGTTTAACTTTTTCAATTACAAAAGCGAGAATTTATACCATGTCAAATTAAAAAAAAAAAAAACTTACTTTCTTCTCATCTGCAGTATCAAAACATCTAAGGAAATTCTGAAGAGTACAACAAAAAGGATCGCCTGCTACTTTTCCCTACACAACCATCTAGTGTCGTTATCCACATGTTTTTTGTATTTTGAGTATGGGGAGCATTTTTTTAAACATGTGAATTGGTAGATTTCTTGGCCTTTGCACAATCAGAAAACCTTTTTTTTAAAGGACATGAACAGAAAAAAAAATCTCTCTGTCCGGGAATCGAACCCGGGTCGCCCGCGTGACAAGCGGGTATACTGACCGCTATACTAACAAAGAAGTATCATGAAGCCAGCTGAACAGTATATAACCAATACGAAAAACAAAACATGGATTGGCATCACTTTGTCTTGATCAAAGTTTACCAACAAGCCTTTTTCCCCCCCTGAGGAAAAATGAGTCCTCACAGCTTGTTGCCACTTCCTTCATAGAAATTTCTTATCAGAATGGCTGGGGGAAAACACATTGTCTTCAAGATCCGGTCCCTTACCCCAAAAAAAAGTGATTCGATACTCAAGGAACAAGATGCATATGGATGTTACACATTCTCTTGTGATACTGTATTTTTTTTAGTTTTATGACTGCTTATTATTATTGGTGCCCTAGCATTTTTCTTTTGTCATTGTAAGGTAAACCTGACATCTACCAAATGGTCAGTATTTCTAGTAGAGTTGATTCTTGTGAATCAGAGATAATATGACACCTGAGAGCTATTAAGTAATATGAGGATGAAAAAAAAAACACATGCAAGATTTAGCTTCTTTGTTTTTTATGATAGATCCACCTTATCCCCAGAGAGCTTATTAGATCTCTGGACAAGAACCTGAAAATCAAGAAAGGAGAACTTTGGATCCTTATATCCAAACAGGGACACAGTAGAGAACTGTGATATGGCATTTATTATGCACTGGTTTTGGAGATTGCATTCAAAGCTCAAAGGTTTGAAGAAGTAAGACAGATCTGGTCAAACCAGCAGAATAACACATAGTCTAAGAGTCATAGAGCACAAGCGTTGAAAGAAGTAGACCTGGACTTGGAGTATGGCAAGTTGGTGTACAACTGGAGATCGCACTCAAAACTCAAACGCCCAAAAAGGTCGCAAAGGCCTGTGGGTAAATGCATCGGGAAGTTATGCTCCTTTTAACATCTGGTAGGTGGTGTCTTGCTGTAACCCTTGTTTGCGCTTTGACTGCGACCAATGTTACGTAGACAATGTTGCGTAGGCAGCACAAGGATTTGAGTATCGGCACATGCGCGCATACCACCATCCTATTTAGTAGCAGCTTGATAAGTATGCCCACATGACCTTCTGAGATCCTCATGCATCCCCATAGCGCTGGCGTCCCACTTCAACAAAGAACTAGTTACTGAGGCAAACACAAGAAGCCACTTTGTCAACGCACCCTTACAGGATGGGCTCGACGAATGAGCGCACACTACAATAATAAGTGGGACGGGAAGACTCATGCAAAATGGGTAACATGAAAAAAATTGTCTCATATGGCATATATTTCGGCCCAGTCCCATGGTGCACAATCTGACGATAAAAGAATGAGGATGACCCCTATTGTTTAGAATTTACCGAATTGCTTGGCCAGAGCTGAAGACTTCGACTTTTGGACGCGGATGACGTTGAATCGAACAGTCTGTGCATGATAGAGCGGCAGGGCAAGCATGAGCCAACAAGTGCAAACGAGAAAGTGTAGTAGTTTGAAGAGACAAACCTTGGACAGAGGCCGGCATTGACCAACGGTGACCTGGTCTCCAATCTCGACACGGAAGGCAGGGGAGCAGTGAACAGCCATGTTTTGATGCCTTAAAAAAAATCATAAAAAAAAAAATCGTGGTAAGCACGAGCTTCAGCCGGAAGCCCATGAATAATCAAGAGTCAACTCACCTCTTCTCGTATCTTGAGTACTTGGGTACAAAGTGGAGGTACTCCCGTCGGATAATGATTGTTCGTGTCATTTTTGTCGACACAACTCGGCCAGTCAAGATACGCCCACGGATCGAAACCTCACCGGTGAAAGGACATTTCTTGTCAATGTAGGTTCCATTGATCGCCTCAGCCGGGGTCTAATTTAAATTAACAAACACAAATACCGTGCCGGTTAGCAAGGCAATGGGTCGCGGTACTAAACATCACAAGTCATTCGGGTCTTGATTGGGTCATTATGCTTTCGAGGTAGGAAATGTTGTTCGAGCGATGGTAGAACTTTGATGTATAAAAACTGGGTTTGTGACCGAGAAGGCGGCATGGAGAAGTGTATCGATTGGACGAAAGACGAAGGACGCAGTAGGGCTGACCTTGAATCCCAGGCCAACGTTCTTGTACCACCGTCGGTCTTTACCAGCGGTCTTCTTGCCGGTCGATTTGATCTTCGAGTTTTGGAAGATAGGTTGTTTTTGGAAAGCCTTCTCGGTTTGCTCGGCAGCGATCGTCGTGGTGGCCATCTTGACAATGAGAGTTGGGGACTGGCGGGATGTGTGGGCGGCGAGGGGTCGTGGATGAGGTGTCTTGGATTTGTTCGCGATTAGGTCTGGGGCTATCCGATACAACCGGTGGGCCTCGTTGTCCCATGCCCGAGGAAAGACTCATCACCTTAGGGCTTGGGCAATTACTCCCTCTAGGTTTCTTGGTCAGAAACACCTTGCTTGCTGGCACCGCAGGAGAGCAGGGACCGGGCCCGGACGACCCCGCACGGCACCCTGCAAATAATCGGTACATACATCAAGTTGGAGTGTATCAACCACTGGAGCTCAAAACATTTCAAGGGGGTCTCTCTGAATCTTGATTTGTGCACTTTGGACGCTGTCTTGGCACAGTCCTCTTGAACACAACTTTTACGAATCCCTGCTTCTCATCGCGCGTCACTGGCCCCTCTTCAAGTCCAGCGCACTCACTCGACAATAGTCAAAATGCCGAGCCAAGACCGTACCCAGACACTGGTGCTCGACACCGCCCCGCTCCTTACATCCACCTTGTCCTCTTTACTAGTCTTTTCGAACAAGTTCATCACCACACCCGACGTAATTGAAGAAGTTCGGGGAAAAGGCCAACGAGAACGCCTACAGCGTGAATGGAATACTCTGGATGCAACCTTAGCCAACAAGCCGGGTGGATCGAATGACGAATCCTATCAATGGCAGGGTTTGCAAGTCAGAGAGCCATCCGTCGCGGGCATTTCAAAGGGTATTTACCTGCTTTTCTCCCCTCCCCTTCAAAAAAAAAAACAGGCAACATATCTCTCGTAATTCACTAGGGCTGATACAAAGTCATCTCATCCGTTTGGGAAAGCCAGTCAAAGAATTTGCACGCCAGACTGGGGATCTTGCCGTTCTATCAACCGCAGATATTCGAGTCCTAGCACTCGCATATGATATCGAGGTCGAAGCAAATGGTACCTGGCGACTAAGGGACAAAGTGGGCGGAAAAAGGATGGGCAAAGATCCGGAGAAGGCTCAAGCTCGACTCTTACGCAAGCAGGCCAAAAGCACAGCAGACCCAACTGTCAACGAAACTACGCATCAGCTTGAATTACCTGGAGTTCTTGATCAGCTATCCCAAAGCACCGCGGATCTTAATCTCAGGGAGTCGACTACCGCCTCTGCCATCTCGGATGACCAGCGATCGGATGTCTCTGACAACGACGATCACGAGGACACCCTCAATGAAGTGCCCACACTAGCACCAACCGATGAGTCCACCGACGCCGATTGGACGCAAGTACCAATCAAGTCCACTCCTGATGCAATCCACGAAAACGACGAAGAAGATTGTTCAGATTCGTCATCCGTTGCCTCCGAGTCCGATCCAACATGGATTACCCCTGAAAACGTTCATCTCCACAAAGCAAAAGACATGGGATTTTTCCCTTCGCTTACGCCCAAGCTAACTACGCCCAGTGACGCCGATACTGCCCACATTACGTCTCAGCCCACTGAAGACACTGAGGCTGTTCCGAAATCTAAAGTTGATGGATCCAACGCAGATGGAGGTCCCTCGTCCTCCGCACCCACCATGAAAGCAGCTTTGTTGACCGGTGATTACGCGATGCAGAACGTCGCGCTTCAGATTGGCCTTAATGTTTTCGGCGTCGGTGGCAAGCGGATCAGAGACGTCAAGACATGGGTTTTGCGTTGCCATGGTTGTTTCAAGTCAGCATACCAATTTTCTTTCCAGCCGTCGAGGGCACAAGTAACATTTTTTTTCCTTACTCCAGACTTTGTAAAGATCCAACCCGAAAGTTTTGTCCTACGTGCGGAGGAGCTACTTTGACTCGAGTCTCGATCACTTACACGCCTTCTACACCTTCTGGCTTTATCCTTCACTTAAAATCTAACTTCCAATACCGCAACCGAGGTACAGTTTACGCAATCCCTTCAGCGAAGCCGGGCAGCGCGTCCTTTGAAAAGGGCGCGAAAGCGAAGGGGAATGTGGTGAACGGAGCGTCACTGATTTTGAGAGAAGACCAAAAGGAATACCAGCGCGGGTTGAAGTCACTCGGGGTACAGAAAGCGAAAGAAGAACGAAAGTTGGCAAAGGCTCAACAAGAGCGAGCGGGCAAGAGTGATGCCTTCGTCTTTGGTGGCGCTGCTGGATGGGACGATCCTGATTGGGAAGCACCTATGTTGATGGGTGAACGTGGTCGCAAGACCGGCGGACGACAAGCGGTGGCGAAGGGAGTTCAGTATGGAAAGGATGGCTTACCAGTGATCGGATTTGGTAAAAACCCAAACGAAGTCAGACGACGTCGTTGAGCTCGAATTCTAGGAGGCTACTTTTGTTTTATGGCTTTGATGGATTCCTGTAGGAAATACGTAACAGATGTCCAAATAATGCCTGTTAGCGTTTCTACATACCTTCAATTCTACTTTACTGTAGCGAGTTGGGTAACTTATCACCTAATACCTCTGGTTAGATGATTTCACCACCTGAATACCTTGACAAAATGCTATCCTGATGCACAAAGAAGATTGCGACTGTCTTCGCGCTGTGATGTACGTATACCTATTGTGGAATGCAACTCTTGCTTCACATTTGTTATACAGAAGCGCTGTGATTGGCATCAATCAGCTCGGTAAGTCCAACTTTCAGTGCTCTTGGCCAGCTTAGAAGTTACCTGTGACAGATACCAGACAGTGAGACATACTCACGATTTGAGGGCCATTGTCTTCACGAATTAAGTTATGTGGATCAAGTTACAGCAGTAGCGGATTGTGGATATATTTAAGTGAAGTATGCAGAAGCCAAAGACTTTTGATGGGATAAGGGAAGGTCACTTTTTGAAAAAAAGAAAAGTGAATAGCCAAAGAAACCTCCCGCGAAGGGTTCTTTCCTTTCCAATTCACTCAAGTTGATAAAACATTTTTAATTCGCGAAAAAAAATCCGGGCGCCGAGAAACGATATAATATTCCTTAACCAGATTGAGAAGAGCCTCTCCAGCCGACGCTGTAAACCTAACAGCGTGAGCCATACTTATAGCGTAGCCCGCAAAAATCAGCGTCCAACTGACGCTTATACTTAAGTGACGCTAAAAGTCTATGATTCTCGCTATAGCGTCTTGCAGAAACTGTATCTCCAAGAGGCTATAACCCTCCAGACCTCTTTCATCCCATGCCCTCCTCTCAGTTTTGTTCGACTCCTCTGCCACCCAAAAATCCCACACCTTGACATGCTTCCACGCAGCATACTACATGTTGGCTGCATTTATAGCGAACGGGTGTGGAAGCCACTCTGTAACTCACGCTAAAAGTGTAAAATGATATCATGGAGTCATTTTTGTATGCTGTAGGTTTACAGCGGCGGCTGGGGATGCTCTAATAATCATATGTGTACAATTTAAGACCACGAACAAACAACATTTACATAACATAGCGAAAAAAATTAATCTTGTATTCGAACATGAAGCCCCCTTTTTCAGTTTTGAGAAACGGTTCCCTTGATTGTCCATCGTGTTTATCACGTTTCGGGTGATAAATCAAATCTCTCATAAGTTTCTTTGAGCGTTGTACCTTCGACTGATCCAATCTACAAGCAAAAGCCGATTACAATGCACTCAATGAAAATGAACGAGTAAGATGAAGAGCACCCGAATTTTTCAAAGTTAGAGATCAGACTTATTTACCACTCCTAGAAGTTTTTGAGTATACTCCTTATTGTGGGAAAGAGTTGTGGTCCAGGTCAGAGTCAGATAGAACGCATACAAGCGCGCGTTACGCGAACCATGAGAGTGTGAATTGTGCCGGTATCAGGGTCGATGTTTTTTTTTTTTTTTTTTGAAAATCGTCTGACGGGAGACTAACCTTGCAAGCATTGTACTTCGAAGTCATTTCCATCAGGATAAGAGGGATCGACATGGTAGCCGAAGGATTTAATCATGTTCAAACGTACCTCATGAAGTGCTTTGATGTGTGACGCCGTGATTCTTCGGGCACGATCCCTTTGATCCACATTCCGAACAATGGGACCAATTGTCAACAGGAGGTAAGTCAAGCGGAAAGCTGAACAAAAGGTAAGCTGACTTGGTCATCCCGTGTCGTCTTTTGGTCTCAATGGCTCTTTCCAAATCATGTAGCTTCTGAAGGCGCTGTAGTTGATCCATTTATTCGCGCGTGATGATAGGGAGCGGTGTGCTATGATACCGTGAGTTGTGTGAGGGTATTTGTGGAGTGAACAGTTGAATGTCGTGAGTTGACCTGCTGACCCTGCTCAGTTGACATCGGTTGAGCTCTTGACCTTGCCTTCCGATCAAATTCCCCGGTACAGTACTGAGTACTGTTTCGATCGCTTTATAGGCATATTGCATTGCTTCGAGATACCTCAGAACAAGTGCGCCAAGCGTGGACAGCCAAATGTGGGAACAGCACGGGGGCAGAGGAAGACCTTTTAAGGAAAAGACCGTCTTTCAGTGGTCGTGTCGAGGGATGTAGTCGCTGGCCGCCCGAAAGACCCATTCCAATTGCGTGTCATAAAGGTGATATGACCACAGTGTCCGTGGGGGTGACTCCCCGTCGGGAAAGTAAGGCGGTACAAAGGAGCCCCCGGTCTCCCCTTGGATCTGAGTTGATTTTACAGGAATCACGGCCAAGGGGAAGTTGAGTGAAGACTCAACCAATCAAGGTACTTTATGTAACAGTAACTAAATTACCCTCGACACCACAAACAACATGATGATTGACATAAAACTAGACTAACGCCCATGCAAAGAGAGATAGACGTACACAAGTGAGGTGGAATTCGTTTCGATTGCTTCGAGAGAAAGCTCAAGATCAAACAGAACACTGACACAACAAAGACTAAAAAACAGGGAAAAGACGATTTAGGAAAAAGGAAAAGATCATGTATATATTTATATACCTCTGGGCAAGGTTCGCTTCAAAGTAGATGGTTACAATACATGCATCGGTAACGGAAGCGAGAATGTTTGGAAGGTGTTGTTTTTACATCACAAACATGAGATTGGTGTCGATCGGCTGAAAGTGAGGAAAAAATAGAAGTGGATGATCGGTCAGGATCAAGGTGAGAAGCGTAAGTTTTGTTGAAATCCAGACTCACATGGGAAGCTGAGAGTTGAGGTTTCTGTGAGTATTTGTCCCGTAAGATCTGGCGAATGGAGACCAGTAGCTGCTGGTAGGTTTGTTGAGGGTTTTGAGTGAGTGCAGTAATGAACGCATACGACATAGCACTGGTGATTGAAAAAGATATATATATATCCCAATCATAAGTTTCGAATATGCATAGGGGTAGATCTTTGAGTCAATTCATTATGGACAGAAAACTGTAACAAACCCTGTCGCTGAGCCTGCTTCAACCGCATCCGCACTCGTTTGAGAGTCCTTACAACCACTCCATTGGATCGCATCCGCCGGACTAGTTCGGGTTGCTCGCGCCACTTTCTCGGCCTTATTGCCGCTCATCACCTTCTTTCCCAAGCCCATCAAACCTTTTGCCATACCTCCAATATCTCCTCGCATGTAGGATAGTCCGGCTTGAAGTGCTCCTTGGCCGGCGCTTTTGAAAAAAAAAAATCACGTGTCAGTGAGGCGGTAAATGTGATGAAGAGCAGAGGACAAGGTCTTACTCGGCCAATAAGTTAGGTTCCTTAATCTTTCCTTCAGTCGAGTACACATCTAATACCATTCTCATGACAAGATCAGTTTACTCTGTGAGAACTACAAGACCAAAACAAATAATGAACGTACATGGCAAATCTAAGGCAGTGCCTGAGTGACAAGACTACGTACGCCCAAAAATATGACAATAAATAGCGAATAAAATAAGTAACAGTGAGGATAGGATTATGGTAAGTAAGACTTGCATCAAAGATCGCTGTCAATCGACATCCAGGTGGTAAAGGTGCGACCATAATGAAGAACATTTCGTCATCTACAATGTGTCCGGCTTGTTTGTGATCGAGAGGATAGATGACTTCGTCAAATCCGTCATCTTCATCACCATCTAAGTCTTCCGTCTGACATAAATTGGGTAGAACTCAATCATCATATTGCAGTTCTGATCGAGAAGTGATGACTCACTTGACCACCATGACCACTATAGTGGACTAAAGAAAAAGATTGATAACGCAATCAGCGATGTGAGTCAAGAGATGAACTCTACACAAGATATTAATGACTTACAAAAGAGTGAATCATTTGGTTGGGCATTAGAAACTAGCCAATGCATAGCAGCGATCATGTTGGCACGAGTAGGTATTTGTTTCGCATTCGCGCCTGGTGCATCTAGTAACACGACCATATCATCTGCCTTATAATTATAACGTTCTAAATTAAATTCCCATGGTAAGCTGATAGGCTGGATCCAAGTCGGTCATAAGGGATAAAACAATGATAATAAGAAACGAAAAACGCATACCCATCAAGAACCTTTGCATGTTGAGAGCGTCGTTATGGCATCCACGTAGCGCTGCAGAAGTTCCGGTACTATGAAAGATTCCATCCCAGGGTAGTCAAAGCGCGTGGAACAATCTCAAAAGAGAGAGCTTGAGGAATACTTACTAATTGATACCAACGCAGAGCGCCTTTCGACGACCTGAACAATTCGAATACTACGATATGCGCTAAACTGTCAACGCCAGTGTCGCTTTTTTTTTTGGGGGGGGGGAATATCATAGTCTGGTGAAAAGGTAGTTTACTCAACTTGAAAGTAAGGTTGACCAGCTTGAGGTGGTGGTGGCTGATAATGCGCTCCAGGTGGCCCATGGTTATATGCTTGTTGATAGTTATGTGGAGGATTACCGGGTCCTAAAATTCGTTATCGGAAGGAGATGATTGGATCGGGTAAACTGAGGTTATGAGTTTGGATTAGGTGGAGTACTAAAAAAAAAAAAGGAACGCACCATTTCCTCCAGGGTAAGGATGAGCATGATCATTGGTAGGAGGCGGGGGACCCGTAGGAGGAGCCCATCCAGACCTGTTCAGGAGACCAAAGAGGTAGAAAGAGAACGTTTATAAGCTCGTTTTGAAAAAGCTGTCAACGCAAACGTACCGAACTGCCGGGCCTATATTGATTATCAAATTTGCAAGAAAGAGTAAGCAGGCGTCGATCGATTGACGGGCATGTTCGGAAGAGATGTCGGTTTTGAAAACCAGGACTGACTGGTCGGTGATCCCCATTGAGGTGGCGGTGGGCCTGGTGAGGGAGCCCAATGACTGCCCTGAGGTGGAGGCGGGCCCCACTGAGGTGGAGGTGGGCCCCACTGAGGAGGTGGTGGCGGACCGGACGGCGGGGGCCATTGCCCTCCGTAAGGATAGTTAGCCATTTGGTGGATGTCGGATTCGAGTGGTGTGCGATTGATGAGGGTGGATGAAGCGAAGTTCGGTAGGATGACCTCTGGTGATTCCTGTTTTGGTAAGTGGATGGTGTAAAATTTATAGGGACCGTTTAGACGAAAGCTGGGGCGGGGGCGGTGGCGGTGCTGGGCAGTCTCAGACTCCTCATGAGAGACAGGAAACCTTTTTCGACAGCATCGCCGGGTATTTATTTATTTTCTACCTAATCAGGGTCACTCGGTTGCCCAAAACAACTTGAGACTCAACCAACATTCACACATTCACACACGCTTGCAAGCTCGTGACAATGCCACGCTCATGTCACAACGAGCTTTTGAATCGAGTCAATCCAAAAATCACATCAACCCTTAGGATTACTTCTCAAATCCCTGTAAGAAAGCCACTGGTCTGCTTTACACTGTCATTGTTAAACTTTGCAAAAGCACAGGTGATTTCTTACCATCTGATTAGAAGTTTCTCACATTGATTCTATCCAAGCTTATCGAAGCCTGGGAGAACTCAATGTATCCCGGTACTCAATGTTTGCTCAATACCAAAGCAGCTTCGGAATGCGTTGAGAGAAGCAGTAGTGCGCCAGTGAGATAAAGTTGAGTCTAGCTGATCATGACTGCCTCAACCCTCATCAAAAGAAGGGTTACAAGATCATATGAGATTTCAGAGGGAGACAGGCAAATGTACCAATCCGTGCTCATTTTTGTCAACTCAAGGAGAGCCATCTTTATTTAGGTCACGCGCACATGTTCATGTAAGGTATAATCACAATCAATTGTATCCATAAAAAATTATCTGAAGGAAGTATTTCCTTTTTGTTTCTTTGGTTAACATTACGCTCCAGAAAGCCCAGATAGGAAATATTTTTGGACTAGGCAGTACATTCGAAGAATATGCCAAATCTTCTAAGCACTAGCCGTGAGCATGTTACCAGACGACCCGCTCGTGTTAGCCTCAGTGGAACCGCTGACTTTCATAGAAGACAAGCTCTGGCCGACGATCCCAATCAGATGATCGATTGAACCACCCCAAGTCTTGAGCTTGGACTGAAGCGTCTGCCAGTGGTTAGGGCCGAAAGATCGGGAGGTGGATTTGGTGACATAGATCACTTGACTCGGCTGGTGAAGCCGGGCTGAGATCAATTTGGCCTTGACAGCTGAAACATGCATATCCGCTCAGCTCACGCACAAAACATAAATCCTCACGTGGGGGTCAAGCGAGAAGAGCGAGGAGCTAACCGTTGATGACCCATTCCTCAACCTCCATCCCATCGTCCTCTTCCGTAGGAGTCTCGAGGCCCAAGGTGGTTTGCACCTCCGCATACGTCACCTCACCTCCTACTCGACCCGCGCAAAGTTCAGTGAGGGTGAGCAGTCTGGCTTTCCGTTCGATCCGGCTTCGCATCTGATCGGAGATGAGCGGGGCGAGGTAAGTGTTCGACTTTAGTTCGTCCTCTATCTGTTGATATTTAGTCGTCGGTGATTTCAAGAGACCAAAGAGAGTCTGGTAGCGCTGCTTGCCGATAGTTGTGGATTGGACATAGTGAGCGATTGGACGGATGTCGTCCAGGACGTCCCAATCATAGCAATCGGGTAGAGTGAGGGCCAAGTTGATGGCTTGTTCAATCACTCCCTCCAGCTCATCTGAAGCATCTGTTTGGGCAAGAGCCGGTGAAGAGAGGTAAGCGATAGCCAAGTTAAACGCGTCGGTGTGTTTGCCGCCTTGTTGAAGGACTCGGATCACTTTCGCCAGAAGCTTGACACCGTTGGGTGAACTGACGAGTCCCCACTGGGTCAGGTACGAAGGCACCCGGAGCAAGGACGGCAGGAGGAGGTTGAGGTCTTCCGGATGAGTAGAGCCCATGTCTGTTAATTTCGATAGCACAACCAGTTGAAGTGGTATCTCGTTTTCTGAGTTGGCTGTCGGGGCTGGCAAAGCGTTGAAAAGAGTAAAGAGACTGCAACACGCACCAGAGATAGAGCACAAATTAGTTCACGCATTTACATAGTTGGAGGAATGAATCATTAGACCTACGCGGTAAATCTACCATAGGAAGTAGTCTTTCCATCGGCCGTGGCGACAGCCTCCAAGAGCTGCTGAACCATTGAGGAAAAATTTTCGTGTGTAGGGGCGAAGAACGAGATAAGAAGGGTGATGAGCAAGTTGGCGGTCGCCTCAAGCTCTAATGTAAGTGTTCCGGTGAAGTAATAACAGGAGACGACATTAGATCAGTGAAAAAAACCAATGATTTTGAGAAACACAAAGGAATAGATACAGAGTCTCCTACCACGATCATCACTCTTGGTAAAGCAACCCGGTTGAGCTTTGGTCCAAACTTCCACAACAATCTTTTGTTTCTGTTCTCGAGTCTCCTCCGTGTCATGTTCCTTCAGATCGTTGTGCTCATTGTTACCCTCATTCTCGGCATCCTCTCCAGCTTCGTCTCGTTCAACTGCAGGACTAGTTCCCACCAGTGCCTGCGCACTTTCCTTGATCTGAAGCGCGAATTCACTTGGCTGATATACTACCTTGGCCCCGCCCTGGCCAGCGCCTGCTTGTTGGGCAGAGGTCGTCTTGGTAAGGAGTGCTGCGGCCTCGAAGACGAGATCGGGGAACGAGGGCTGAACAAGAACGGCCCAGATAGAACCCTGAGTGGTTGTGTTGGTGTTAGCGGACGCTAGAAAGGGTGAGTCGGCCATGATGTGTAGTGGAGGTATGCTCTGAAAAGTTCGAGAGAGGTTGATGGCTGCTGAAAATAATTTACAGGGCTGTCGGTCCTCTTTACAGCTCTGCTGCTGCTATTACAGGACCGAGGCTACAGAAAGACATCGCTTGCTACACACTGTATGTAGCTTGTGAAACCCTGCTACAGACCATAAGTACTGTAATTTGGATTGGCTTGTGGGTGAAAGGCTCAAAGCGAACACACCACACATAATTTTTCAAGGCTCGATCCTACCGTGCCATCACCAAACGACAGACGGACATCCCCCCAATGGTTCTCTCCGTCCCTCAACCCCTCTCCCTTCCGCGCCTCCACTCAGGGTCAGCCTCGCTCACCAATGTTACCATTCAACCCTTACCGCTAGCCGCCATCCTCGACCATCATCTTCGCCGGCCAGAGCATCAGGACAGGGTCTTTGGAACGCTACTTGGGCTGCGGAACATCGAGACGGGTGAAGTAGAGGTTGGTGTTCATTGCCTCCCTTCTACCTGTATCAACACACTCTGATATTGTCTCGCTCTAGGTCAGGAGCAGCTTTGGTGTACCCTATGCTGCCAATGGCCGTGACGTGGCCGTGGACTCTGACCACCACCGATCCCTGCTGGAGTTGCACCATCGCGTTAGTCCTAAGGAAGTCGTTGTTGGATGGTCAGAACTTTTTTTCTTTTTCCTGCTCCTCTCAGATAACATTTCATTAGTTAAAAACCGTACTGATTCCTACCCCTTTTTCATAGGTATGCAACCTCGCCCGTCCTCAACTCATTCTCATCCCTCATTCAAGACTTTTACAACTCAGAATCTGTCCCGCTCCCTGCCATTCATTTGACGTTGGACCCGGCAACTCTTAACTTCAAGACGTTCATCTCTTCACCCATCGGTCTTTCGACTCTCCAGACCTTAAACCTCATGTTTAAACCCGTTCCTAGCTCGCTCTCCATCCCCACCCCCGAGCGCACCGCCCTCGAGCTCCTCTCGAAGCCGATGCGAAGTTCTTCAGCCGAAGCTGCTCAATTGGAGGCCGATCTTAAGCAGCAACAGGCCCAGCTGATCAATAGACTCAAAGAACCGCTCAAAGCCGATCTACCCATGAACCACCTCCACCATCTGCTCACCCAGCTCAAGGAAATGCTCGATCAAGTCTACGAGTATGTGGCGCGTGTGAACAGGGGCGAGATCAAGGGCAATAATCAGCTCGGAAAGTTCTTACTTGACACCATCGGCTCGCTGCCTATCGGGCTTACGGCTGGCTCGCAACAGGCTGGTAAGGCTGCAAGCTTTGAGGATGACTTCCAGGCTCATATTGCGGTGCGTCTGTTTTCGATCCTATTATCGTTGATTTGTCGATTCAAGCTGACTGAACACGGCTTCCCTCATGAATTATACAGGACGTTCTCATGGTCTCATATGTTGCCACACTCGTCCGAGACCAAGTTGAGATCTCATCTAGATTGAACTTACTCGTGTCGCAATAGCACCTTATCTTTCTACCAAACAAACAAACCAAAAAAAAAGTTGCATAATTTGAAGTCAAATAGAAGAAGAGGATGATGGGAGATGGAATTATGTAAATTCTCACCTTCCCTAATCTTCCACGCTACCTTTCTAGACATAGCTTTTTTGCCCAAATGGAACAACTTCTAGCTGTGATCAATCGTCTGAGTCTTTAGCCAGGGCTCTAGTGTGTACAAACCCCTGACACACAAGTGTAGGTAGGTGTGTTGCAAATCTACTTGGTTAAAAGTTTTTTTATTATCCCTTTGAAGAGTCCAGCATCCCTGGGACTAAAAAGGGACCACAAGTTGCACAGAGCATTAGACTTCATAACACTGGTATTTTTGGTTTGGTCCGGGAAGGTGTCACTGTAACTTGTTGTTGAGATTCAATCGACACAAAGAGATAGTACGCTTATTACAGACATACCCCCAATTAGAGCATGCTTCTATAAGCATCACCCTAGCTCAACTTAACTTAAATACTCCCATCTCCTTACCCGTCTCCTTTCCTCATCTGCTGAATGAGAGACGTCTCACTCAGTCTTAGATCAAGCCTAACCCCATTTTCCTACGTATCCGTTATACTAGTGACCCCCCC
>KI568719.1:28776-39721 GCA_000500245.1 Cronartium ribicola 11-2
TGTTCCGAGACTTTCACACTTGTGTGTACGGATGTTGTACAATCACTACAGTAGAATTGACTTTGACCTAAAAATTAAAGAATCCTTAACTTTGGGCTTCAGCTTTAATGATGCATTTTGCGTGTTTGAGTCGCACTTGTGTGTCAGGAGTTTAGGGATATATTTTTTGATGAGATTGAAGACTCGATGATTACTCTCTCTCTCTCTGATAGACAAATTATTCCACCAACCAATTGCTAATGAACAACAATTTCCATTGATTTTGAATTAGTTGGCGATTAAGGTGTTGATTTGAAGGAGAGACATCCAGAGTGCACCAAAAAAAAAAAATTGACCAAGAAGAACAAAAAAAACAATTGATGTGAAGGTGAGATTCAAAAGTAACATCAGATGAATACTTAAAAGGTTTTGATTGGGACAGTGAATTCTAGCTTCACATGCCTCTTTCTAAAATCCCAAGACCTATGTAGGGTTAATTATCTCTACCAATAAAGTAGTTCTTGGAAGGGAATTCCATACCAATATCATATCTAGTACAAATCTAGATGATTTAAGGTGATATGGAAATTTGAGTGTTGCATACATCAGAGTGGGTGAATTGCTTAATTAACATTAATCATTTTGGTTTCTTTTGTAAAAAAAATTTCCTTGGTGAGGGAGAGGATCATTAGACATATGTACAGGTAAGGGTATATACATACTTGGATGATGTTCAAAAAAAGATCCCAAGTGTTTTAGGCTTGTTTGGTAACCACCCAAAAATGTAGTTTATGGTTATTACATAAGTTTGTGAAAAACATTGGCATTTGTAGTCCCTGTTAAAGACAAGTGATTGTCTCAAGTTTAACTGACTTTGCTTTGGCTCTCAAAACTAATTTCATACTTTGGTATAAGCTACTTTTTTGTGAATCAGTTTTCAGCATGGTTTTTGCCTTCGATGTCGGCTTTCATTTGACTTCTTGTATGGCTTTTTTCAACTCCTTTAATTATGTAACCCGACCAACAACATAACACAGTTGGGTATGGAGGTTGGACTTTGGGATCCACACCCAGCTATCTTCTAAATGAGTTGTATACAGAATTACTTCAGAAAAGAAAGATGTTGCTCTTGCCAATACAGTGGTGGCATTGGGGGAAGCCCTCAGTTTGTTGCAAGACAACATTAATCCCACTCAGGTCTCATCGCAACCAGGGTGATTTATACGCCAATGCTTATGGTGCGAGAACCTCATACATTGAAATTTTGACTTCTCCTTTTTTTTAAGTGCAATTTGATTTTCGCTTTTTGACGGGTAACGCAGGACTGGAAAAAAAGAAAGTATAAATTCAATTGAAGCCAAGATTACTGAATTGTGACTATTGGCTTAAGTGATACAGTGTCCGCACGCGTTTGCCATGCATCGGTGGTATTTGTAGTCTGTAGAGTTGACACACCTCGATATGGTGTCCAAAGTGTAATATAGTTACTAAATCCTTTGATACGTCATCAGGAAGCAAAGAAATCATCCGTGGCAAGGTCTTCTTTTTGATGAGCACTTCTCAGGGTGTCTTCATCATCCGTTGGCGGCCCGTCTACATCTAACTGAGGCTCTTTGATCAGCTCCGGTTGGGAGTTGAGAATGCCATTTTGCATAGCTTCTGATATATAAGCCCTAACGTAATTTCGCAGTGCGTCTGGCTCCTTTGTTGACGGGATTACTGACGGCAGCTGAGGAGGTAATGTTTGAGGAACTGCGTAGGTACCATTTGGATAGAGCGAAACGTATTTAAGGTGTTTAGGGTAGGCCTGTTGTAGGATGGATGTCAGCCACATGCACCTTCCAGAGAACCATTCAAGAAAGCAATCAGCACCCACGTTGACATAGTGTAGATCTATTCGAAGCTGTTGAAGTTCGCGATCCAGGCGCTTTTTTTGCTTACGAGCATCTTTTGTGTTGTCCTCGCCCGATTCAGCAATGTCTTGAAGTTGCCGAGTGACTTGTTTGACTCGGCGATTGATCTTTTTTCGGTCTGTTCACTCGAAAAAATGAGCCAGGCATAACTTTAGCGTCAAGCTCGAGGGCTCACAAACACTAAAATAGAGATGTTTTTAAACACACCAAAGAACTTGACCCGGTGATATCTGATGGCGTTTGCTCGTTCTTGCTCTTTACTAGGTTTTTTCTCCAACGCAGCCTGAAGTGTCTCTATCTGTGCTTCGGTAGCTTTCTTAAGCTTTTCACTCAGCCCCTGCTTTTTAAGTAAACGGTTTGCTTGTCGTAGACGGCTTTTTAATTTGTTTGAACCAATCTGTGGTGTAAGGAGATGTGCGCCCTGGTTAGATGAAGAAGGTTGAATCAAGTCCATTGATTTGGATGTTGACCCTAGCAAGTTGACGGTATGCGACATCACTGATTGAGGAGTCAATGTCTATTTAAATGACGGCCGGCCTAAATGAATCAGCGTTCTTTATTTTTTCGAC
Organism: Cronartium ribicola 11-2; assembly: GCA_000500245.1. Taxonomy (NCBI): domain Eukaryota; kingdom Fungi; phylum Basidiomycota; class Pucciniomycetes; order Pucciniales; family Coleosporiaceae; genus Cronartium; species Cronartium ribicola. Next base: position 31,238 of record KI568719.1, read on the forward strand.
GTCCAGGATTCGAAACTCAAACGGGTCACCTTGAGCTGGATGTCCCGACTCTAACCCTGGAAAGCTCTGTGTAATGTCAGTCATAGTATGTGAAAAGCACCATAGTGTCCCTGGCACAGCCAGTCAGCCGTTGCGACTGTCACGGACTCACGCACGGTACTTCAACATCCGTTGCGCGCTCGGGTAATATCCGATACGAACCACTTCCTTCGCACCAGTCCCAGTGCCAACCTCCACCGAGAGCGAGTCAATCTCAGAGATACCTAACCGACATCCCACCCGCCTCACCGGTCGCATCACACTTGTGGAGACAAAAGCTTCGAGCGCCGGCTCATATCCAGTCTTCTCAGACCCATTTTTACCTCCGATGGCGTCTCTTTCACCCCCCGCTGCAACCGATGTCCCGTCTAGTTCCAACACGCGTCTCCTCTGGAGGGGCACCATTGTCACGCACACTGGAGAAATACTGAACGGCAAGCCATTTAACGTTCCTCACCCCCGCTTGTCAACCGGCTGATCCATGAGCGTACCCGAATCGCAGGTCTAGCCATAGTTGCGCACTCCATCGATGTCAGCAAGAATAGAACAGCGCGGGAGGATCCGTTTGACGCGAATCAGCCCCCTCGCCGGTTGAGTGCGACGTGTCTAGAGCTCGAAATGTTGCGCGGACGCGATCTCCAGGCACAAGGCTTTGCCAGGCTCCTCCCTGATGAGGATCATGACCAGAAGGTCCTTTCGAAGGAGCAAACAAAGAAGGGCGGACGAAGCGCAAGGCTTGCAAGTCTACTGAAGGGAAAAGGTCCTGCATCCGGGGCTGATCTGGTACAGGATATCCCTTTTTCTGAGGTGGAATGCGATCCGGATGTCAGGCTCTACATCGATCCACGTTGCAGCCACACGCGCGATTGGATCATGTCACATCTGTGTACCAGAGACCTGACTCGAGCCGGTTGGACTCGCGATGGCCTCCTGCTCATTCTCGATCAAACCGTAGATGGTAAGTTGTGTCTCTCAAACCACTTCTCGCTTACGAGAAGTCCAAAGACAATCATCATTTATGGGCTTGTTTGTCCAGATAAGCAGCCTTCCCAGCTCCTGCTATATGGCCACGCAGTACCAGATTCCTCAGCATCCCAAAACATCACTCGACCGATTCCCCTTCAACTAGTCATTGGTCAACGCAAACTTGCCCCTCCTCCTCGCGTGCCCCGACCTGATGATCCCATGCCCCGGTGTAAGTTAGCATGGTTTATCCTTATGGTATGAGACACGCCTTCCTAAAACTGTCTTTCTTGATTAAACCAACATGTAGCCACCACTAGCTTCACTGAAGAATTGAAGTGTTCAGCCGGTCCGCGAGTCACATCTGAAGAAGTTGCCCAATCTCGGTCCCTTTCTCAATTCAAGTCACGACCTCAAGAGGTGCCTCCCGCAAACCCGTCAAATCAACCCAATCGGAACCCATTTAAGTCAGCTGTTGTTGTAAACAACCCCAAAACGGTCGTCAAACGTAGCTCTACTAAACTAACAAGACGACCAACCAATACGCCCGGTCGAAGAGTAGAGCCTATTTCTAGGTTTAGGCATAATACCTCACTTACGGCTGGACACGACGATTCAATGATACTGATTCCGACAGAAAAAGTTCCCGAAAAGCGTCGCCTCGATGAACAAGACTCACTCAGCGCTAAAAAGCTGAAAAGTCGGCCACCGTCCACTCGTGCTTCCGATAAGTATACATTACCCGATGTAATTCCTCGTTACGTGCATGACGGTGTTATTCAAGACGAGAATTATTACACGATGGAGCGGTCTCCCTCCCCTTCGCCTACCTCTTTTGCCTCCAGCAGACAACCCCGCCCAATCAAACAAGCCGCTGCATCCCCTACGGTGAAGCTACAATCAAAAATTCAAACTTCAGCCCGACGTCTTTCAGTGTCAAACAAGACTGTTCTGACTGAGTCAAACAATGTAGCCACAAATGGAAGTAGTTCGATTAGGATGGGCTTGCTGCCTGCTGTCCCAGAGCTGGTACCGACCCCAGTGGAGAATACCTCTCATTTGAAAAACAACAAGGCGGTGAGCTTTGTCTTTCAAGATAAACTTTCATTGAGTTTGTTGGAATTGATCATCTAATTGGCTTTCTTCTTTCTATTTAGCTCATCCGCAAACTCGCTCTTGCCTCCCTGAGCTCGCGCGGGATCGATAAAAGTAATACCGATTTCAAGGAACTATTTGCCGCTTTATGTCGAGGTGTACAATTCGCAATGGTATGTGAGCTTGGAAATAGTTTTTTATTATCATTGTTTATCAACCGAGCCGTCGCTTTGTTTTTCTCCTTCAGCGAAAAGAACTTGAACACCAGGAAATTGACACGACCCTCGCCCAGAGCTTTGTGGAGGGCCACTTAGCCATGTATCGGATCATGACACCCGTCGAGAGCGTTATGATGGCTATGAAACGTTCACAGTAAAGGTGCGCGTCCGGCGCTTGCCCATCTTTTTTTCTTTGTATAACATTGATTTCTTGAGTGCATGTACTCTTACCCCTAAAACTATGTACCGCAGTCTTCGCTTGTTCATCTTGTCTACTAATCTTTTCCGTGCGTTGGCTGCTGCACATGAGTCGCTAGTCATCTTGCATACAGTACCTAATTGTGTTGTGGTATATTTCAATTTTCTTTGGTTGTATACTTTTCGGTTTTTTAAGTCTGCCTGACAGCTTTTGTGAGTCATTGAGACTTTAATTTTCTTGAAATAGAAACCTCGATGCGTCGGATAATCTTGTGAAGAGTCATGTTTGTCAAGGTCCAGTGTGAGCATATTTGTAGGTACATGTGGTTGCAGGCGAAAGTACTTAACCAAAGATCAACAAAGAGCAGTAGCATTTACATATGTACCTTAAGCTCATTACAAGTGCTGACCACTGTTGACCTTGAATATGTTCGGGGTCTGGGTACAGTAAAGTGTATGTAGAGAAACTTGATGTCTCAAAGTATTACCATGGTAAATTTGCGCTTTGCATTGTGAGTGGTCATGGAGCTGTTCTTGGTCACTTCAAGCTTCACCGGGTTCTTTCAGAGCACCCACTGGAAAGTTTCATTTTTATCTAGTCATTGAAAGTTTAGTCTTATTGTCCCATTTCCCTGCAGATATCTGTTTAGCTTTTCAAGACGTGTTTTAATTATGTCATCACCGTGGTAATACATGAACCCTCCTAGGAGTGTGTATCCTCCGGGTTCAGTTTGGGTTGTGAGCAGATAGTTCGGACACGCACTGTTACATAATAGTGTACCTGCATGTAGTCAGAAATAAGTACAAAACAAAATGAATGATGACCACCACGGAAGTGCTCTCTATTTTGAACATGGACAAATAAAAGTACAACAAATACTGATAAATAATGTACAAAGCTGTAGATTGACTTCAATTTGCCCCGAAAGATTGGTTTCAGATTCTCTATGACGATGATCATATCACACGCTTCTTCCACTTGGAGAAGAATATCAGGATTAACACCGTATAATCCTCCAATAGATCTTTGATGCCAAATAGCAAAGCCTGAGACAAAACGGCCTTGGTGATTTGAGCCTGCATGCCCTGGAAAGGAAGAAGACACAAGGTAAATCGTTGAGCTCTATCACTTTGGTTATACAGGTGTGTGCGGAAAGGGGATGAGACGAACTTGATACCATCCCGCGAGGCCTTTCTCGGCTGCTACCTTCCTGAGCACATCCAATGCACCACTGTAGCGTTCTTTCTTCTTAGAGGGTTTCGATTGAGACTGAGAGCTGAGCTCGCCTTGCTCAGCAAGATTACTTGCTTCGTGGTCCTCACTGCTATCGTCATATTTGGCTTGGAGTCGGACTTTGGCCATTATATAGGGATACGTCACTACGGTAGCTAAGGTCTTGCTCAAAGCACCGATTAGAAATGCTTTGCCTGGTGTCATCTTCCCATCCGCTCCGAGGAAGAAGACCTTCAAACGCTCAAACATTCCGTACGTGATTGCTGGGTTCACAGTGAGCACGAGAGATGGTTTGAGGCCTCGCCATAGACCAGTGATCCCGTCGTCTTTGATGATTTCAGTGGCAGTCGTGATTAGTGATTTGGCTTCTGTCTTTGAGGTCTCCAGCTGTTGACGGGTGGCGACAACGGAGACGGGGATGGTGAACATCTGAGCTATCGCACCAGCAAGTGCGCCGAGACCCAACTCGGTACTGCAAGGGGGAAAACGAAGGCTCGCAGTAAGTAATATGCACTTTGAGCGACTAATGATTGAAGAAATCGTTAAGAAATATAGCCAACGCGGTCCCCAAAGATGCGATTGACGCTTGATCTCGGCCTTTCACCGAAGGAAACATCGAGGCTGTATAAGTCTTCCGAACTACCGTGTACCAGTAAAAGTATGCGCTGTGCACATTAAAATCACAGATCAGTTTATTAGCCAAGGACGACTACGAAAGGCTCAATAAGAAAACGTGAAAGGCGGGAACCATAATGTGCAAGAGGGACTCACAATTGCATCGAGAAAGTGTTCAACATGCTAGCCAGAAATCCGCGATAAAAACCCCAAATACCTTGATCCCTGAGAATCTCGAAGATGACGTCCCGGGAGCTCAACTTTGGGATCGTCAAACGGTTTGGGGCATTTTGTCGCTTGAGCTTAGGAGATGGTAAGCTATCCTTGCTAGATCCAGCTTCGGTTGACTCGGCCTGAATCTTCGTCTTGACGGTATCTAGGGGATAGACCACAGCGTTCGAGAGCACTCCGCCGATCGCACCAGCCAAGGCGTTCCCGAATGGAGTTAGACCTTCTTTACCCATCGTGGAGGACTTTGGTAGAGAATTGGGATATTGTTCGATGGGAGAGTCGATCGAAAATGAGGGAAGTGATCGACTAGGAAATATACACAGTGTGTACTGCACTTCAACATCCCGCGTCTGGCCTCAGGGCCCTGGCTGAGCCCCGACCCGAAAAACGCGGGTAGTGGCCTGCCCAGCATTGTGAAGTGATTAGAGTGGACATAGCAACTGTAGTTACAGTCACTCAAGACTTGATAAATGTTTTTAAAAACTCACTTTTTTGGAAGAAAAAAATTATCAATTCTGCAAATGGCTGTACAGTACATAATAGAACATAATAGATGGTAATGGCAGAGGTGCAATGCATGATATGGGGTTTATAAGGTGGAAAAGGTGTTACAATCAATAGAAAAAGAGGGATAATAGGAGTTATAGGGCAAATAAGAATTCAATGGTGGCATCTAAAACACTCTACAAAAAATGTAGAAATGGTTTCAATCATATCTAATCATTCTATATGAAACAATCATAAAACAACCCAAAATAGCAGTATATTGATTATTCCAAGTTTGTAGGAAGATCTACCTTCTATAGTATCAAAGATAAATTGGTAGTACCAGGACAAATATTGTACAAAATCAAAAAGGAAGCAACTCTCATTGAGGCATATAAGTATGTTTATAATTAGAATAAAAAGAAACCCTCATACAATAGCATAAAATAGCAACATATACTCCAAATTATTGGTGTAATAAGACTGCCTTAGTTGGTTTTCAAGTTTTCAATTTTTCAAGGACTATCATAGCTCAAAATGTTTGTCTAGATGTACTCTACCACTTTCAGCTTTTGACTTATTGGCTGGGTTGGTCACAGCAGGCTCTATAAATTAAAAGAGATAGTCTAATAATAGTAAAAAGTTGAAAATAGGTGTATTATTGTATTGAGTATGGATTGAATGATGAAGGAGTGGTTCTATTGGTTAATACTGAGATTAAGTACTGGTTTCAAGAGAGATGTGGCACTGTGGTGGCAGATTGGCATGGTTTCATGGATATTTGTGTGGTTTATCCAGGGTTAAATGGATAATTATTATGATTTTATTACACTAGATGTGTCATGCTTTGTGACAGGTGAAGCCCCAAGGTGGACCTATATTTGGATCTTGGCCCATTAGGCCAGTTCCCCATGCAATAATATTTGTTCTAAAAGAAGACCCCTCAGTCCTTCCCCTTTGACCTCAAGTGTCTCACAACCCCTGAAGTTGGATCTTGACATTTTTCTGCATCTACCACAGTGTAAACTGGAAGGACAAGAAGAAGAAGTAGATAAAATTATCATCCAAAGTAGGGGTTTTTTTTTCTCATGAAGTTTACTTGCAACTAAGCTCTGCCCAACAACCCCATTCACCAACTCTGCCCTCCTATGTCTCTTCACTACACCCACCTTCTGCTCACCCACCAATGCTGTCTCTGTCTTGTCAGCCAAATTGAACTGCAAAAATTCATCTGATGCTGATAGCCCCCAAGCAATGGAAGACCCCGTCAACATTAACTAGCTTGATCAGCAGATATCCCATCTCAATTGCCACTTCAAAGAGGAAACAGCAAAGAAGATGGCAGCCAAAAATTGTCTAGCACAGTTGGAAGAAAGTGGTCTAAAGCCCTTTCAGGACATGCAAGGCAATTATGCTGAAAGTTCAAGAATTTTTTGCAACCAACTCTGAGAAAGAGTGTTTTTTTGGAGAGACCAGTGAGTAGATGCACTGCCCTCCCAATTGCCTCAGATGGATGCATCTGAGGGAGAACACTGGAGGACTTCCAGAAAATGGAAAGGAAATGAAAGGTGATGTATACAGACTCTGTAGAATGTATAAGGCACCAGCCACCCAGCCACTGGTTCTTCAAAATACATATAAATTGTGAATAATGAAAACTGCCCCAATCCCAACCCTAATCCTAACACCTAACACCTGAGCCTAAGCCTAAGCCTAACAAGCATGAAGCATAACTTGGGTGGACGCCTTGTACATACAGTACCACATGGTCTCAAATATCAAGAGACAGACAGATTGGAAGGAATGACACCACTTTACAGGAAATACAGTCCTGTATGTGGTGTGGTGCAAAGTGGATGATTGATCCATTTCATTTCACTTTTTTCTCCTTTCCCTTCTTCTCCAGTGCTCCAGACTACTGATCTGAGGCCTTATTGAATGAAGCCCCCAAGGGATTGATCACTTGAGGTTTTCATCCACTGGATTGATTGGCACTGAAATTACAGGCATCATTCAACAATGCCCCAGCTTTCACAATCTGAGGCAATTAGGATAGCAGTGAAGAGGGGTGAGGGGAGTAAATTTGGTGCCTTGGATCAGATTGTTTAGTGCAATAGATTTGAAGATGGTTGGAATTTCAAAATCAAATAGTGTTGTCCCAGTGTGAGCCAAGTCAACCAGTTGAGCTGAAGAGGCTGAGAGCTTTCCCCACTCAGACCTGTATGTTTAATGGAAAGTGGAAAAAGAGGGAGGGAATTGTGTTAAGAGATGAGTGTGTTCTCTTTTTCTGGTAATTCAGTTGATACTGAGAAAATTTGCTTGCAAGCAAATCTTGTCCTGATATGGGCAGAGGAGAGCATTCCATAAGTCTTTTTTTCTTTTATATTCATTTGGTTGTTATGGTTTGACAAGATTCTTGTCTTTACCTTGAGACTTCTTGCTATGGTTGATGAGACCATCTTTCCATCATCTCTCTGATTTCATACTATCAGCATCAGTACATATATACCTATGAATCTGCTAGAGGTTCCATTCCTCATCTTATCAGAACTTCTTCTATCCTAAACACAAGAACTACTCATGGTGTGTTATTGTGTTTGTGGCATGATCCTAAATTCATCCCTCCTCCCTCTACATAACTACAGAAGAAGAGGGATTTGGCTTGATCCCTCCCACCCTCTATAGATCTTTAGAGCAAGAGGGATCCAGCTTGAGACCTACACACTTCAGTTCCATAGAAAGAGTAGGGATCAATATTTCCCTCTCCTCACTACTGTTGATGTCAGAGATAAGCTCTCCTACTTTGGACTACTGTAGAGGGTGGGAGGGTATGTTACAGTCTACCTCTACAGCTGGGATTGAGTCCCTTTCCTCTACAGTACTGGAGAATGAGATAAACTCAATCCATTCACCCAAGAGCTGTAGAGGGTGGAAAGGGGATGGTTGCACCCTCTACACTACTGAGAGAGTGGGATCAAGCCAATGCCATCACCTTCAGCATTTTGAAAGAATGTGATTGGGCTGATTCCCCACCTCTACAGTACCAGAAGGATAGGCTCAGGATTAAAGTCTTTTTCTAGGTACTGCAGAAGATGAAAGAGAATTGCTTGCATCCTCTACATTATCTATAGGGAGGGATCGAACAGGTTTCATCCCTTAAGTACTGAGAGGATGGGTTTGAGATGAACCCCTCCCTTTGCAGTGCCAGAAGGGAGGGTGCCAATCAGGGCTCATCACTCTAGGTACTGAGATAGTGGGATGGGTTCCATTTGAGTCCACCATTGAGGATTGCAACCTCTAAAGTGTGTAGAAAAGGGATTGAGCTCAATTCCTTGCACTCCAGTACAGTACTAGAGGGATGGGATTTTCTCAATTACAACCTCTGTTTTATAGGGAAATGGGGGG
>AWVX01033067.1:0-11983 GCA_000500245.1 Cronartium ribicola 11-2
CGAGGATACTGTAATTACTTTTCTTCGGTGTTTCACCGAAGGATCTGTATGACACAGGTGTCCTAAATACTGTTAAATGCTTCTTGGAATTTTGGTGGACTCAGAATCTGGTAGACTGTAGGACATGGATGATTTCAAATTCTTCTAATGTTTGCTTGTGAGACACTCATCCTAAGACCCAGTACTGGGCTCTCTTTATCCTGGGTAGTGGCATCTAGTTCTATGGGGCTTATCCCAAGTCCCATGGAACTGCCAGACGCCAGCATGCCTTTGGGCACCTGGGGCCTTTTTTGGCCTTGGAGACACCCTTTGACACCACATCAAAGGCAAATGCCATCCAAGGTTACCTTGGATTTTAAGATCCAAGGCAACCTTGTTGGAAGTGAGGATAAGTATTGCTGAAGGGTGAAGACTTTGGCCTCCTTTATATTGAAAAGTTGTCCAGTTCAGGGGAGGTCTCAGGCCTGGGAAACCTGCAGGCTAAACCATACATCAAAAAGCCAATGCACTTAGCATTGATGGGTACTACAGTACTGGTTTGGACTTTCTCAATGTGGATGGGAGTATTAGGTCTTGTTGGAGTTCAATCAACAAGAGGCAGAATGGAAAGAAGGAATAATAGGTCAAAGAATAGAGTATGTATGAGTATGAAATGATGTACACAAGAAAGAAGGAAGATTAGGATTTGGAGTTGACAATGATAAAGGTTTGACTGGGAAGATCAAAGGAAAGGAGAGTTTAGAAAGAATGAAACAAGAAGGTTAGTATCAACACTTACTAATTACTGATAGCTCAACTTAGGAACCCCAACCATCTCAGCCCCAATCAGAAAGGCAGAACAGCAGTATAGAGGTATATATACTAGTATCATCTATGTACTTTCTCTTTCCATGTCTTTGGAAAGAGAAAGTACGCATCCATTTCTTAATTTTTCTCATCAAATGTGTGTTATCTGAAGAATTGAATCTAAATATGTCTCACCTTTTACCTCTATTCGTTCTAGTTCCATAGACCTTAAACTCACCTTTTTTGTGCTCTCTGTTTGTAACCACTGTACCTGAGTATAGGTCAGAGAAGCTTCCTGAGAGCTGAAGAGATTATTTCATTTACTTATCCATAGCACTCCATATACACTGGGGTTCAAAAACTAGTCAGACATTTTCAGGTCTGGGTCCTGATTTCACACCACAGAATCAAGTTGCTTCCTTGTACAAGATCTACTCCTTCCTATAGTAAACGTGTGTGCCATGATGTCTAATAATTACATATGGTGTGGTTTTTTTATGACAGTTCCATATCACTCATTGTGTCTCTGTATTATGTCCTGGGTTTTTCTTGTTCAATGGGATCTGTGCTCTGTGCTCTGTGGATTTGGCTCTGCTGTGTTTGTTCTATCTGCTTCTTTTGGACTTGTATAAATAGTTTTCTCTCTTTGCTTTTTTAAAGTCCTCATCATTAATCATCACTTTCTTTTCTTCACTCCTTTGATCCTCATTTTGATATTAATCTTCAAAGCATTCTTTAAAACTTAGGCTGACAGGTGCCACAGGGCACATTGAGAGAGCCCTTGACATCAGGGGCCTTCAAGGGTAAAAAGGTGTGAGAATCTGTCGAGCTATAAGAAGACCTGGGGTTATCAGGTCAGCACAAGGTTGCTTGAAGACTTATAAGCCTGAGGTAAGAAAGTAGCGCTAGACAGACCTGTGCAGCACACAACAGGGACCAAAAGAAAATTTTTAAAAAGGAAAAGTTGAAAGTGTTAGATTCCTCTATTTCGGTGAGAAAAAGCTAGCTAGAAATGTAAATAGTAGAGCACCCATTGACCTGGGGTTATCAGGTCAGCACAAGGTTGCTCGAAGACTTGTAAGCCTGAGGTAAGAAAGTAGCGCTGAACAGACCTGTGCAGCACACAATGGGGACCAAAAGAAAAAGTTTAAAAAGGAAAAGTTGAAAGTGTTCTAAGAGAAAGAAAGCCAAAAGAGAAAAGTTAGACTTGTGAGCAGTGATTTTTGAGTGTAACAAAAAGGCACTTACAGATTCCTCTATTTCAGTGAGAAAAGGAGGAATCTGACGTGCTTGACTGAAGGCCTAAATATATCCACCTCAAGCACTTGGGCTCATTCCCAAAACAGAAAAAGTACGCAAGCCTCATGGCTTATTCCCAATACACATCCATAAGGCAAGCCTTCAGGCGTATTCCCAGTATCAAAGCCATCAAGCCCCATGGGGACTTATTCCCGGTGAAACTCAAGTCACAAGAGACTTATTCCCTACTCAAGTCAAAAGAGACTTATTCCATATGCTACACACTCGTCCCCTAGTGTCTGCACACATCCAGCCTGAAGTCCTTGACAGCATGGTATACCAACAAAAGGTACCCTTTTGTACTCTCCAGAGCCCCCAATGTTGGGGGCCTTTCAGATGGGCACTTTGTGCAATGTCTCCCAGCTGGGGTAAGCAAAACTATTGCTGCCCAGAATTTTGTTATGACATGGTTCTCTTCCAGTAAAAGTGTCACAGGAGTCAGTTTATGGTTTTCTTCTCTTCTCTTCTTTGCCTCTCGCATCTTCTTGACTTCTTTCAACTCCTTCAATTAAGCTCTGTGAGAGATCCATGTTTTTTGTGTAATTGTAGTGCTGGGCTGTGTAGGTGCTGAGATGTGATGTCATCACCCACATGTTGTGTCTCTGATTTTGTGTGTGCTAGTTGTAAGGTCCCATTGTGCTGTGTTCCATATCTCCGTGTGCTGTTGTGTGATGTCTGACATTTTTTCTGTGCTTCTTATAAAACGTGCTTATCTGTGAAAAGAGTTTTCTTGCTTATTGGAAATTGACACTGTCTACATGAGGCAACATCTTTCTCTTCCGCTGTTTTTCATGCTACCGAAGACTTTTGGAAAGTTTTGTTTCATGTTCTTTGCTCCCTGCTCATGGCAGGTCAGTATCATTTCTTTAACTCTGTCCGCCATTTTTTTTGATCACGTAGAGCTTCCTTGTGGACCTCATGAGGTATGGCTTTGATCTTGTGTTTGTCATGCTTTAGACATGTAGTTTCTTATTTTGTGTCGTTGATGGATGATGGGAAATTGACAGTGTCCTGTCGTTCTTCACTTCCTACTCATTGCAGGCAATTCCCAACCATACGCTGCTAAAACACCATCTTTACCATGGCGTACAATTGGCAGGAATTCACCGCCCATTTGGAGTGATACTTTGCAGGATATGTGCGTGCTAATGTGGTGTGGAAGATGTAGGACCGATTTTGCAGTGGTGCGCGGGTAATCCCTATCGATCGAAGATGAGGTATGTTGCAGTCAAAGTCAAAGTTGACCTTGGGTCACCTACGTGTGACCAGTGATGGTGATTGTTTTCGTAGAGGATGCACACCAGTGACCATACAAGTGGTGAGATTTGATCCCTTGTTTTTTTTTTTGAAGTTTTCATGATAAAGTGCGAATTTGAGGTCTGCAATTCCCCTGCGAGTGCGGACTTCGTGTCATCGGAACTTGTTGCGGCTTTGCCTTGCTTGACTGAAAAGTTGGTCAAAGTAAGGCTCATAAGATATACCACCATCAATTGACACCGCACATCTTTCTGTCATACTCTGAATGTCAAAGAGGTCAGGTAAGCAGTAAGTAAGCCACTAAGGTGCCGCATCGCATCTCAATTGAGCACCTCGGAGAACTTATAACAGAGCAAAAGATAACTCTCAAATTCAGGGAGCCACGAAGGCATGCATGACGTCAATTTCAAAGAAGCACGAACGACCCAAGATAATTATAAGCCCAAAAAGATACAGCAAAGAAAAAAGACAATTTCCGTCTGAATTGTGCTTGAAATCCACCTGTGAAAACTAGCACACAGGCCTGGTTGATTACACCATCATCCCGTTGAACAGAAACACAAATTCTTGCCATTGCGGCGAAGCGGTCGGCAGGCATTCCAACTTGCTGATGGTTGATTCAGATGTATGGTGTAAAGATATCGATGTCTGACCGAGTTCGATCGCTCTCACTTGATCGCGGTTTAATCTTTCTCTGAAAATATCCACAGCTCAATCAACATTAATCGGTATCCTTAACCTCCCTAGCTAAAAGACAGATGCCATAAACATACACGTAAATGATTTGGGAACACGAGCTGAGATGACACAATCCCTTCGAAGTTCCAGAGCCAATCGACTGTGTAAAGCAATCATATGGCGCTTCTGTTTTGTCAGAAGCCAAGAAATTTTACCTAGCGCAAAGCTGTTCTGAAAAACATAAAAAAAAAAAAATAGAGCCAAAGACAAGTGGGACTGACGGCGGATTGAACTGTCTCTGAAAGAATGGTTTTCATAAGCTTTCGGGTACTCTCAACATATAGAGGGAAGCTGTCTATATTGTTGACTTGCGGATGCGACATATGCTTAATCAGTTCGAAGATTCCGTCCTGAGAATTCATCGGAACTTCAAACGCTCGTGTGAATTTGTGGTTGATCTGGTCAAGCATTGTCGCTTCAATATACGTGAGACCCGCTTTAAGCTACAAAAAAAGGTGTTAGCTTAAAATCTCTATAGACTCAGTCAGCCTTACAGTTCACTCACTATAGACCCATGAGAATCATCTTGAGCCTCTGGCACGTCAGCTTTCATACCTCGCTTTGACAAGGTCTTTCCAGCAAGCTGGTCGTGATTTATTTCAAGCCGTAAACTTGCTTCCTCTCGGGATATTTGGAGGAGAAAATTCTTGAACGCCCAGAGCTTTTCGGCCAAGTATTCAAAGCCAGAGTGATATAGCTCTTCTACCTCTTGGATTGCAGCCGGAGTGAGCTCTTTGATATCCTCTTCTGTTGCCGGTATCAACAGCTTTAGATTTCTTAAGCAATGGTCCCAAGAGAGACACTTTTGTTTTCCCAAAAGTTGATAGAGGGAAGTTCATACCACCATCAGCACCACTCACATGTCATAGCAACAAAAAAACTAAAAGAATTGAAATACGGAACGGACAAACCTTTTGCAATATGTCCCTAGTGAGTCTCAAACGTAGATTTTTTTCGCTAATGAAATGGCTGATAGCCTGGTTGGCTTCGATAAGGCCATCAATTTGTTTAACTCGGTGTTCAAATTTCTGAACCAAGTCAGTGGTCAAATTGCTATCAGGATTTTCTTCAAACCGTTTTACTAAAATTTGGAAGAGGTTTTCCAGTTCTTTAAGCGTCTCAAATGGAAATTGAGTTTTCGATGGGCCCTGATAAAAAAAATCAGGGAAGAAGTTCTCCGGATGATTAGTGATCGCGCCATGGATTCCCCAGATACCCCTCACGTCATTAGCTGGGATCGTGCTCTCTTTAAACTTGAGATTTTTGCCGAGAATTTCTGCTGCTTGACCTAATTCTTGGAATAGCTTATTGTATATAAAATTTCCGACGTCTTCAGGCATGGGATGCGTAACCGCCAAGACGGGTGCATTTGCCTGCATCATTTCAAATAACCTTTCCATCATATGACTTGAGGCAGAAGCATCGATTAATATCCTATGAAACTGATCATTGGAAACTCAAATCAGCACAGATTTTCAATTATGTTCCGAAGATCTTCGCAGCAAAGATTAGTTATTACTTACTTCGAGATAATGCAGTCCGTTTACAAAGGCCCATGCCCTAACAGTTGCACTTTTTCCTAGCGCGGCCTCTATTTCGTTTAAACTTTGAAAAAGAGACGAAAACGTACTCGCGGCAATTGTTTTTGGGTTGGTTGCCTGCGTAAGAAGCTGGTTACGGGCCTTTTGAAATTCATCCAGAGCACGTGAACCGTAGCTCCTAGCTCGGCTAATGGCGATTCAGGTGAGATAAAGGAGAGTGGGAAAGTATCAAGAGCATCAGATACGAATGAAAAGATGTCTGTAAAAGCTTGATTGCTCACGCCCTTGACTCAATATCACGAGCGCCTGTGTCGATCTGGTAATTTGTTGAAGTGTGTATTTCACCAAGCGGGGAAGTCAAGGGTGCTTTGGACTCTTGAAGAAGAGGAGTTAAAGGAGACGAATAGTACTCTGGCAAGGCTTCTTTCAATCTTGACAAAGCATCCCCGGTGGAACTCTTTAACCGCTTGAAACCTGGATCCATAACGTTATTCTTCAGGACTTTCAAAATCTGAAAGGTTATCAGAAATCGTTCCGCGACATCGGAGTCTTCGAGACTGTTTAGCTGAAAAATTGCTCCATCATGGGTTATCTGTAATTGCTCCAATAAGTCCAAAGCGCGCATGCGGCTCGTATGAAAGTCCTTCATAGACAAGTCAGCTAACTCACCATTCATATCACACCTTAAGCTAGATATAAATCGGAACGTAGATAGGAAAGACTACGTACAGAAAATTGGCGTTTCATCCGCACAAATTGAGTGTAGGTGGCTTCTTCTAGGGTGCGTTCAAGAGCAGTAAACAAACGCTTTATTTCCAGGAGCTCTTCGATCCTGTTTCCATCGTTTGGACCTTGAACGAGGCCTTCAAGCCTGCGAGTTATTTTAGAAAGCGTGTGACTTGTTTGTTGCGTTATTTGGTGATATTTTTCACTCCTCTCTGCTGCGCTCGAAGGTTCGAAATCTTCACTGGAGTCACGAGCGATTGGATTGTGCGAACGCATACCCAGACCCAACGCCCAGCTCCTGGTGGGTTCGGTCACTGCAAATAGATCTGCAAAAGTAAGAGGCTAGAAGGCGGTCAAATCGAAATCAGCTTGTGTAGTTTAACTGGTCAATTTGATAAATTGAGGACTAAAATCTCGCACTCACTATTTCTGCCTTCTTACCATGAACGCTTTCATCTTCCGAATCGGATGGAGGCTGATGTAGAGTTGATTTTGGAGAATGACTGATGGCATCACCGTGAGTATCGTGAACTTTTGAAGTCTTAGTCTTCAGAGTCAGTGTTTCTTTTAACAAGTTTTGTTCAGACATCCTGCGGTATCTTCGATGAAGTTGCGGCTCTTCATGTCGATCAATGCTTGGTTGGCTGCGTGTGATGATCATCATGACAGAGAAAAAAGTCTGGGTCGGGATCCTGTTATGTAATTATAATTTAGAAAAACTTACGAATTTTTAAACGGTTGGCTTGTAAGCCCAACATCCAAATTTTGTGCAGCGTTTTTGACAGCGGATTTCCACAGGCGAAGGCGGAAAGTAACCATGTTCACCGCTCCGATAAGTTCAGTATCCAAGGTAGTCCAGTTTTGGGACTTTGGAGGCCAAAATCAGCATTTAAGCCGAAGATAAACTCCGTCTTATGTGCTTGTGGTTCCACAGAAATAATCTTACGTTTATAGGAGTTAATGTGCACTCGTCCAATCCTCTACATCTCGAGATGCTTAAGGTGCGTAAGTAATCCTGGTCAACTCATGCGCGTCAGAATCAACTTGTCTCGAGCAAACAAGACATCAGATATCTACCCGAAAGCTCATCTTGGAGCAAAGTTCATTTGCCAACCCTGCAGTTTTGAGGACATCTGAACAAGTCCACTTGGAATCGAAAGTTGTAGTAGAGTCCTCAGATGATGCCACAGAAAGGTTTCCCTCTTTCGCGCTGCTAGCGATCACATTACATCTGTCCAAACAAATCGGTATCAAAGAAAGGAACAAAAGAGATAACATTCTGGCTTTAAAACGAATGAAAATATATGACGCGGTCAATAGCTATTTCAAAGGCTATGTTATAATTTGATAAGGATGAGGAGAAAAGCAGTTCAGCGATGAAAGGAAGGATGCGTCAAGCTGAGTCTAAGACAGCATTCACTCGGCCAAGAGGTGATTATACTTATAAGGTCAGTCTTTGCACCCCAGATTCCTAGACCCCCTTGAAAAATATATCACAACTCATGAAGAAGAAACTTTGTTTCTTTTCCATTTTTTGGAGCCGATCTCAAGATCAAGTACTCTAGGAAAAACCGAGGTAAGCGCGACATGTGTATCCATTGTAAACAATGAATACGTCAGATACCACTTTGAAACCAGCTCACGTCGCCTCCAACCGCCTATTTCACTTTAGAGCTTCACCATTGCTAGAGCTAACGTAGACCTGCCGACGGGTAAAAGGACTTTTCCTCCAACATGTTCAACATTTACTGGATGTCTGTATGATGGTATCTGAAGTCTGGACGGCGCGGATCGTGCCGCCTCTTCAACGTAGTTTAATCTTGTTGTCCAGGACTATATGCGACATTTTGTACTCCTTAGTCCTTTATTATTGTTGGTTAAACCTGCTGTCCCACACTTGAAAAGTGCAACAGAATGGGTCGGCTTAGCCGTTCAGTTTCACGAGTCCGATGATGTCAAATTCCTGTAGATTATGTCAGCCAAAAATTGAGTCTGTGGATCTTCCATTACCCCCAGATTTCTCGCGCGAGAATTTATGCATTGATAGAAGTCACTGCCCGTTGAAGTGATCATAAACCAAAAGTTCGGATATCATTATGATTTGATGCGTTGTATACATTTGGCCACGAAATTTGGCCACAATAACCAGTCTCATGTTTCGGCACTCCTGTCAAACATCAGAAGTCGGGCGGAATTCAGGTCTGCGCTATCAGGATATGGTTTCTAGAGGTTTGAGCTACTTGTCAGCCTCGATGATCATGACTTGCGCTTCAGATTGAATTACGCATTCAAACACTATATCGTGCCAAAGTGTGAGTCGAGGGGACCAGGCTCGCTAGGATGCCCCCTTGTTGTTAAAACCGTGATCTGTATTGGAAAAAAAAGATGTGCGTTGTAGCGGGCGTCACTGAAATCTGCGGTATTCTCATTACTAACCCCAACACACCTTCAAAACATGACCAAGATGCCCTAAAACACCGAACAAGTAAGTGAAGACCATCGGTTGCTAAGATATAAAAAAGGATAGAGCTATGTTCTATCCGAGAGACTGGATAAGGTATGCCGAGAATAAGGAAGCTTCAAAGAAGGTGAAACGTGGCCGGACAAACGGATGTCGGCTCTAGGTTGGTGGAAAGGTGGCTCGACTTCGGAGGCTTCCGAGTGTAACAGGGACCAACTTACAGGTATGTCACTTACTTAGGGTGTCTTAGAGGGGGGATTGATTAAGGATAGGGAATGCTTTTAGGAGCGAATGAAGGTAACGTCTCGGGGACGGGAACGTGGCCGTAGAGAGGGAAGGGACCAGTGTTCTTTAGAATAGCAGCGACGAAAGTCACCTCGAGACAGCTCAACCGGCGATTAATAGTCCACCTAAACCGGAGAGTCCGAGCATCGGAACCTTTGAAAGATGGCTATGTACACCACGGGGGCACTGTTGGGCAAAGGACGGTCCTAAAAGGGTCAATGATAGGGAGCGTTGCCAAATTGATCCAGAATGATCACAGCCCTGATGTAAGACCATGTCAGAGCGGTCGGCCAAGCCTACTGTCCTACGACGGAGCTCAGGACCTCTTAGACCGCCATTGAAACTGCTTGCAGACCGTCGAGTCTTCCGACGGTCCAAAATCAGCCTGCTGCTGTCATCAGACCATACACAACTATTCAGATGGTCAAGTATTTGAATGGACCATTTGGAAACAGTCCTTGGCTTTTGGCCAGATCGAAAGTGTTGGGATAATCTATTCCTGGGAAGTATTTCAAAACCAACACGACACTCAACACAATGGACTACCGGAATAGGTGTAGTGCGTGAATGTCCCTTTTGAGACTGGTGTCTTGTGGGTTTTTTATTTTTATTTTTAACAACACGACACTCAAACAATGGACTATCGGAATAGGTGTGAATGTCCCTTTTGGGACTGGTGTCTTGTGGGTTTTTTATTTTTATTTTTAACAACACGACACTCAAACAATGGACTATCGGAATAGGTGTGAATGTCCCTTTTGGGACTGGTGTCTTGTGGGTTAGCAGTCAGTTGCGCAAGGTCACGTCTGACACTTGCTACTTTGGGATTGTCAACACCGGGTAAACAGAATGTGTGAAGTTTCAGCTGCTACATTGGGAAACTGGTCTGAGTAGTGTACAGGAGGTGGTAATGATGGAGTGTCCTCTTATACCAGGCCCCCTTTCTCCTTGATCCTGATTCTTTTCCTCACCAAAAAGAATCAGTAAGTGCTTTGAATCTTGTCTCTCCTCTTAAGCCTTGAATACTGAGTCTAAGCTATTACTTTCTCTTTTTCATCTGTTCTGTCTTTGTCTTTCTCTCAGTCTCTTATCTTTTTACCTAGGTCCATCCCAGTGTCTTTGTCTCATGCCAGGCTTTACGCCCGCCTAGACAAGTTTGTCTGATCCTGTAGCCCACAGGTCTGCTCTTCTCTGTTGCTTTATTTATTTCTCTTTTTCAGTTATTTCTCTCTTCCCAAACTCACTACTGTCTCTGGTCAGGTCTGTTTAATCTCTCTTGTCCATAGGCTCTGTCAGCCTCTGACTCATTCTGTCCTGACCTGTCACCCACAGGTGTGTAGTGTTGTTTGGCATCTCTCTTTCCTGTCTTGGTATTGTTATGTGTTTTGCTTGTCCTAACCGAAAATACTCATCTCTTATCTTTTTACCTAGGTCTGTCCCAGTGTCTTTGTCTTATGCCAGGCTTTATGCCTGCCTAGACAAGTTTGTCTGATCCTGTAGCCCACAGGTGTTTTTGTTTGTAGATTTCTACAGAAAGAAATTTGACAAGTCCCCATTTCCCCTGAGAAGTCATAAAGGGTTTTAGACCAAACGTCAATGACTCATTTTGGGGTTTATAAGACATCATTGGCGAGTGAGAGAAGCCCGCTCCTCCTCACTTCAAACCACTCTCCATCCGATCAGACCTCCCTTATGCTCTCATGTCCCATCACCTCCCAACCTACATTTCCTGGCCCAGCTGTGCTTGCATCTCTCCCTCAACTTCTCAACAGCTGTTTTGAGTGCCTTTGAACACCCTCAATGATGTCAACACAGAATGTTCTCAAACAAATCTTGTTTAGGTAAGTGTTATTTGTTTTTTGCAGGTGGTTAGTTTTGGGCTGATTCTTCTTCCTTTCCCTCTCTCATCCCTTTCATTACAATCTTAAACCCTGTTTAACACCACTTCCAGTTTTCCAGATGTGCTCAAAGACATCAAGACCATTTTTGGACCAATCTAGTTTTGGTAAGCTCCTTGCTTTGTTTCTGTTTCTTGCTGTCCAGCTAATCCCTTCCACCTTCTTGTCATCAAGAGGGTCTGCAGGTCTTTGTAGGTTACAATTCTGAGAAACCTTCCTCCTTTCTGTTTGCTATTCCCCAGCAGTTACTTCCTCTCTCTACTTTCTTATAGTGTCATCATGCAACCTTAAGAAGTGTAAGCTCTACACTTGTTACAGTAGCTTAGTATTCATATCAGTTCTAGGCATGTAATTAAACACTTGATTTTGTAAGGTTCATTTTGAGCTAAAATCAACTGCCTGGCTCGCTGCAAGAGCAATCAGAAGCTAGCAAGAAGCCTTTTAATAGGCTTTGCTGGCCCTCCTGAGCTGCCCTTGATACAAGTCTGAATGGCCGTGAGCAAGCAGAATCAAGCCCCAATCAATCTGGCTGGTGAGCTCAGATGTTGGTATGAGATCAACTGCATATGAATTTTCAAAAAAATCTTGAGATGAATTGGTCAGAAGACTGGATCACCTCATGTCCATATTGACAGACTGTTCCTGTCTGAGAACAGTCCACCTTGAGTGCCTTTTGAGGATGGTCAGTCTGCTCTTTAAAAATCCCATTGCCAGACAGAATGGACTGACCATTTCAAAACAGTCCAACTGCCCCTGTGATGTAGCCACTGCTGGCCACCACAGTACATGACCGAATTCAGGACCATATCAAATGGCGGGACTGCGGCCCTGGGTGTACAGTCCACTTTTGGTGGACCACCACTTTTCTTTTTGACATGCCTTTTGTTGGATCATGATGTTTCCCTCCTGACCGTTGTGGTGCGAAAAAATGGTCTAAGAACATAGTTTAACACATATATACATTATTATAACATTATTACTGATCATAGTTA
>KI568727.1:0-16721 GCA_000500245.1 Cronartium ribicola 11-2
ATTTTTGTAGTGGGATAGTGTAGAAGTATTTTTTTCATGAGTGGAAAACCCATTGAAACACTTTGTAATATGATGAATATGCAACAAGCAGCTTCATCAATGAGCTGCTCATAGGATGAGTGATTTTATCAAAATTCACATAAAGTGAGTTTCTCTAAGTTTAACAATGAAGGTTTGAAGCTTCTTGTGATTAGTGAACCCAACTCTGGATACAATTTTAGGGGGGGGGTTATCTAACAGCTCAACAAGCTATATCCACTGCATCAATACCCAAACAGGGGTCAAAGTCCCAAAACAAGCTATAGTTGCAGTGTCATTTTTACCTATTTCACAAGGAAAAATTGCTGAGTGCGCAGAGGAGGTAGTTTTATTGGAAAGGGAAGAGTGTAAGATTGTTCAAAAGGAAGATGAAGATTCAGGTGGCTAAATGTTTAGCTGAGGATGATGTTAGTGGTAAGTGGTAAGGATCCTCCATCTTAAAGTTATGTGCCAGAAAAGGAATGACTAGACCAGAATTCGAACCTGGGACCTCATCATAAGCTGAGACACTGTGCTAGAAGCACTGCCTTTGACCACTAGGCTATCCAGTTGGTATTCAGATGTGAAGAGCTATGCAACTGACACAGTTGGTTAGTCAACTGAGTGCATAGTGTACATAGCATGGATCAGTAGTTTATTGACCACACTTCAACATCCCCCTGTTATCTTTGCATGTAGAGTCACATGTTGGGTAGCCTAGCCAAACCTAATATGACAGCGGTAACACTGGGCTCACAACCTCTTAGAGTTCTGTGCCAGAAAAGGAATGACTAGACCAGGATTTGAACCTGGGACCTCATCATAAGCTGAGACACTGTGCTAGAAGAACTGCCTTTGACCACTAGGCTATCCAGTCAGTGTTCATATGTGAAGAGCTATGCAACTGTTACAGTTGGTTAGTCAACTGAGTGTGTAGTGTACATAGCATGGATCAGTAGTGTATTGACCACACTTCAACACTCCATTGTCATTGTTCCCATCTGCACGTTAACACACAGTTACAGCACTGTCACCATTTGGGTGCTGTAGCTGTAGCACATCCACACATGTATTGTCAAGTTGTCCCAGGGCCAGAATCTGTGCCACTCCTCACAAATTTTGACTATCTGATCCTTTTGCCTGTGCCACCTGTGCTTCCGGCCTCAGGTTTCCATTGGTGATGGTCTGTGCCATGCTTTTAATACTGTTGTTCTTGTTGGAATATTTTCTTTGATTTTATCTCCCTCACCACTCCCCCATTTGATCCTACCTCCATCCACCCAAAAATATTGAATTACAACCAATTACCGCCAGATTTTTAAATATCACACTCAATTCATCAGCCCACAACCTCAATACTGTGTTTGGAGAACATCTGTCATAGTAAGTTCTGTCAAGGCCTTCAGGATGAGCTTAGCATATTTATTTATATGCTTTTCAATTACTGACAAATGGGAATAGGTACAGCTCCTGAAAATGGGAATAAGTGGATGTGCTTGATTGGGAATAAGTACACGGTACTTTCCATGTGTCTAGGAATAAGTATACAAATACTTGAGACTGGGAATAAGCTATTAATCTTGAAGTCAAGGGAATACGTGTATGGCCCCTTCCTTCACATTCCAGGAACAAGCCCAACAGCGTGAAGTGATAACTGTACAACTAGGAATAGGTAAAATTGTGACTTGAGATTCTGTTATATATGAGTACCCCTTTCAGTCCCTTATGGATTCTTTCCCCATTGGAAAGAATCTGTAAGTCATCCACCCATTCAATTTCTCTCTCTTTCACTTCTCACTACTGACATGGGATATACACAGTATTTTGTGTGGTTTTTACTTTTTGCCTACCAACCCCACCTCCTCCAATCCCTGACACTTACATGCAGGTTGGAATTTTTATCTGGCTTTTCGTAGCCTGCTTTAACTGGCTAGTTTACTGGAAACTAACTTGTAGTGATACCTGATACCCCAGGTACTTAATTTTTCTGTACTTTTTATTACTGATGATTGAACTTTGTGGATTGGAAAGAATCTCATTTCATGTGGTTTTTACTTTTTGCCTACCAACCCCACCTCCTCCAATCCCTGATGCTTACACGCAGGTTGGCATTTTTATCTGGCTTTTTGTAGCCTCCTTTAACTAGCTAGTTTACTGGAAACTAACTTGTAGTGATACCTGATACCCCAGGTCTCATAATCTTACAACATCCACATGGGACCTCAACCACTCAATCCAGTTCCAGCTTGACTGAGACCAGGATTGCAACACACCAATCAAACATTGTGGTCTTAATAAGTCACCCTCACATGTGACATACATAACTTAATTTTCATCAATTCAAACTCAAGACCTCATCCCAAGACCAGATCAAGATCTTGAGGTAAGGCAAGCAAGAATACATGGTGTAGAATATGCTTTGGTGCCATGGGGTAGATAAGTCAGGAGGTGTCACAAGTGAATGGACATGATCAGGGTGTCTTTTCAAAGTAGTACAGTGAAAGGGGGAGCAATTTGGGTTGAATGAAATTGCATTTATAATTTCAAGGAGAACTTTCCAAGGCAGGATGTTTGATGGAGAAGAAGGATGTGGAAAAAAGCAGTCAAGCACCAGAAAAGAATAGAGACAACTGGTGGAGGAAGCAAATGCAATACGAAAAAAAATGAGAGGGACCAAATGCAAAGGGAAAGACCAAAGAAAGTGTTGCCTAGCCTGAAAGCAAGAGATTTTGAAAGGATTTCAATTCACTTTTGCAAAAGGAAAAGAGACCAGATATCTAAACCATGGGCTACACTTGACAAGAAAATACAATCTGTGCAGTTGTATTAACTCTGCCCTAAGCATTATTCATGTAAACTTTACCTTAACTTGTGGCAGGCAAAACTGCCCCTGGTCTATAGTATATTGTGTTGAAGTGTGGTCAATACACTACTGATCCATGCATGTACACTACACACTCAGTTGACTAACCAACTGTACCAGTTGCATAGCTCTTCACATCTGGACACCAACTGGATAGCCTAGTGGTCAAAGGCAGTGCTTCTAGCACAGTTTCTCAGCTTATGATGAGGTCCCAGGTTCGAATCCTGGTCTAGTCATTCCTTTTCTGGCACATAATTTTAAGAGGTTATGAGCCCAGCGTTACCGCTGTCAGATTAGGTTTGGCTAGGCTACCCAACACGTGACTCTACATGCACAGATCACAGGGGGATTTTGAAGTGTGGTCAATACACTACTGATCCATGCATGTACACCACACACTCAGTTGACTAACCAACTGTACCAGTTGCATAGCTCTTCACATCTGGACACCAACTGGATAGCCTAGTGGTCAAAGGCAGTGCTTCTAGCACAGTGTCTCAGCTTATGATGAGGTCCCAGGTTCGAATCCTGGTCTAGTCATTCCTTTTCTGGCACATAACTTTAAGATATTGTAAGTGTATATAGTACCAGGAATAAGTAAGGTGTGTGTGCACAGCAGGTTGGCCTGCTCCTTCCACTCTGCACTGTCAAGATTCCTGGTGGGAAAATAATGTAAATGGATTGGAACATCTGGTATAGTTGAGATGGTGAGGTGTGAGTCCTCTATGCACTCCTCCTGACCTGCTAAGGTGAGTGCTGACCTAAGAGTGACAAGAGCAATAAGGGAAAGTGAGTTATGAGGTGAGAGAAACAAGAGAGTAAAACACAACTATGTACCTATAAGGCACAACACAAGAAACAAGTTCAGGGGATGGTGAGCTAGATTACTCGTGATCTGAGAATGGAATAATGGACTGGGACAGGACATAGTATGGTCAGAAGCTTAATTAGAGTTGGTAGGATATATATGGGAATGAGATAAATAAGGATTTGATAGGGTGGGGTACATATGTGTTCTCTTTCCGCAGATGAGGAAAGAGAACTGTACGTGGGATAGGATGAGGATATAGAGAGGTGACAAATTTCACCCTGCCTACAAGGCTTTTTAATTTCTATGCATAGGTCTGAGTGTGTATTGTCAATTGAATATCAACAAATAAGGTCAATTCCAAGCTTCAGTGAGATTGAGCCCATGGAAATGAACATGGTGATTCCAGCCTTCAATCTTTTTTTGATAGATCCCCAGAAAAAATGCAGAGGCTATCTTGATCTTTTTGGACATTGAAACCCCTGCCAATCATTTGATCAAGGGGGAGCACACAACTTGTTCATGTCACCACCAACATATTTGCATTGTAGCTGAGCATGCTACTCAACATAGCATGCCCAGATGCAATGCAATATGTCATTTTCCCAAGGCAGGGACCTTGGAAAATGGCCCATGACATTGCTGTGAGACAATAAAGATTGACCAGACCAGGATTTAAACCCGGGACCTCAGCATGTAAGCTAAGACACAATGCTAGATGTGCTGCCTTTAACCACTAGGCTATCTGGTCCTTTCCAATGGGATGGCTTATGTGTAGGAGCCAGAAAACAACACTTGTGATATGGTCTGGATCACAATTGGAGACAGCAGAAACCATGTAAGAGTAAGGGTGTTGGATCAATTTAACATGAAGCAGATTATAGAAACATCAACAATCACATCCAGCCATGCTATGTTGAGTAGCATGGCTGTTATGTGATGCAAATATGTTGGAGGTGTGTGGTGTGGAGACATATTGTACTCCTTTTTCCACAATGAAATGCCTTCCTTTATAAGGAAGTACAACAATCACAATTGGCATTAACCCCACCACCACACACAACCTCCAATCAGTTTAGAATTCCAGGACAGCATTATGGTTGGAATAGAATGGATATTTCCTATAGGAAGTCATTTTTGCAACACTTCAAAAACCATGTCATCTTATGGTCTTGAATGCCAGCCTGACAGACATTCCCAATTTTTTTAGTGGTAGAAAATTGGCCCACCAACACTTTAGAGATAAAACTCCAACATTGGATCATACACAAATGCTGGTTTGTAGCTATTATAGCTCCTCAACTCTATACAAATTACTAGGGAATAGGGGGGCAGCTGTGCTTGCTATAGGCTAAAATATTGTGGCTGGAATATTATGTAGGGCATCGCTGTAATAACCTGTTCCACTCCTTGCATGCCCAATGAAATCCTCAAACAGTTATTTCACATCAGGTTGTCTCTCAACAAGTTAGCCTTATGGTCCAAACTCAACAGAAGTCCAATCGTACCTCAGCAGATTTTTGGAGGACAAGCCCTTGCCAAGGTATGAGGGACTTATATGATACGTTGGGTTTCTTGCGGACACAGTTGTGTAATTTAACAGAGGGAAAATGGATTTTTCAACTGACTCACTTCCAATTTTTGTATTTTTTTTGAAAATATGAAGGTTTACATTCACGCACCTTCTTATTTCATGTCATGGTATACCACTAGCAACGGTGTGATATATACTTGCGTGATGTAGTTAACTAGTAACGGTGTGGCGTAGTTTGGCATGGCGTAGTTACATGACATGTGATTGGCCTTCTTACAATCCTGATGTCGTGATGAGCTGAGACATATAAAAGATGAACCAGTTGCAATTTGTTTTCCACTTTCCTCATCTTTTTGTCTCTTCCACACCTACTCCATACCTCCTAGGTATTCCTTGCTCTCTCAGTCCTCTCTCATCAGTAGCTGACTCGAGACTCCTTCGTGCTCAAAGTCTCATAACCTTTAGTGAAAACAGGGCTGGTAGAACCTCCACCTTCATTGGATGTGGTTCCTCAAACTGCTTTTTTGATGATTTGAATAAGGGAGATATGTTTCATGAGGACCAAACGATGGTCCCTTGAATTTTGAGGGCCAACTGTTGATTACAGTGAAGCTAGAGAGAGCACGAAGATGACGAGGATAAAGACAAAGTCAGTCTCAATGCCTCGATGCTTGGGGTAGAGGGATTTTCTCATGATAGATTAAGCCAGCACAATCGTAAGGTTTCGCCTGAGGATGATACTGTAAGAAGAAAAGTGCAAGCCAGATCAGCGCTGATGGTCTCAAGTCTTCTACATGTAGATTTCAAAGGAATAAAAGCGGACTCGTTAACTGAATCCATCACAATTCTCATAACCTCAGTGTCTATTGCACACGTATACTATAGAATATGAAGAACGCTTTGCTCGTTAGTTTCATGCCCCAAGACCTAAGGATAGAGGTCACAAAGCAGACAAACATGTGCATATATGTCTCTTGAGGTCTTGTTCAGCTGGATGAATCGGTTGGTGAAATATGATCGGGCAGCGTTAAAATCTGAATTGCTTCCATTATAATCTGGAAGAGAAGCCAGATGTCAATGTGCGTGCACTAGATTGTGACTGGTCGGTCTTGTTCGAAGAGGCGTGGGTGCGTAGGAGTTCAGCTTACCAGGGAAATGTAGAGAGACCGGCGAATACAAAAGCTTTTGCTTGAACAAATCAATCTTATTCAGAACTGCACAAGATCCAAAACCAATTGCACGACATTGGACGGAAAAACTAGTGAAAATAGATGAGGGTGATCGCACTGACAGGATGAGTGATGTTCTAATGAACCATTTAGAATTCGCGATCATGTCGAATAACATCAAGGCCTCGACCATTTGATTTGCATACCTGTTTTCCAGAAGCGTTTCATCATAGCTACTGATGGCAGCCAGGAAGATAATAGCCGTGACGTGCTCCAAGCAATAGATACACTTTTTTCGCTCACTCCGTTGTCCTCCAACGTCAAACATCCTTAGAATCATCAATTAGCTCCATGTCCGACTAGCAAGGTGAAAGACAAGGATAGGCCAACATACTGACCGTTAGACCAGGTCTGAAACGGTGAAGGACATCTCTGTGATTCTTCCAATCATTGCCCGGCGACACCGAAGGATATCGAGGTCGGATGGCACATACCCTGGGTCGAATAATCGATCCAAATGGGGAAAAAAGCTGATCGATGAAAATTCAGTTCAGCTCGAGACACCCGGATTAACAGACCTTGCCGGAGGAGAGGGGCAGATAGAGAGTTGACGACGTACTAAAATATGCTACGATGGCAAGTCATGACGTGGTCGCCATTATTGGGCTGTTGATATCATAAACATACACATCAGCGCCAACCCACCCCATGCTCTTGCCGAGCTCTTGCCATACCCGCGGGAGCTGTTTCAGCTGTATGAGAGTGTGTCAAATCTCTGAAAAGCCTCACCTTTCCTGCAACGTCGCGTTACTTTGAGAAATGACCGACTGCACCCCTCTATCCTTCCACAACCGCCCTAAAGAGTCGAAGAATTTGCTTGGGTATGGTTCCCCTTCTTCAAGGCTGGGGCATGACCCGAACAGAGGCACACAAGCCTATCGAATACCCAAAAAGTAGTGTAAGCAGGGAACAACTGATTGTCACTCTGAAAGTGCCGAAGATGAATGGTGGTGAGTGACGAACCATGAGCGAGGGATCCGCAAACTCGATCCGCTCAAGCCCCATAAGCTCGAGACAGGCTTTTATGCCGATGTGTAAGTTTGAGAATATCTACTCCACAAGATCCAATTCAGTCCGCAATCAGTCAAATGGATGAGAGCCAGAATCTGACCTCTCGACGATATTGGTCCCGTTCGAGAGCCGAGAAGCCATCGGGATTGTGAAGGATCTGCATCTGTTTCAGGACGGTAGTCTTGCCCGACCTGCGCCAATTAGGATCTCGTGAAGTAGAGCTCACAAATATCATGATCAGAAAGCAAGCGGAAGACTGACTCGCCCGCGCCCAATAACAAGACTTTGACTTCTTTCGCCCTTCGGACTTTCTCATCCATCAACTGACGGTCGATTAACTTTGAGTGTTCGATTGCTTTCTGGCATTGATATGGGTTGGTAGAATGAAAAACCTTGGTTTGTGAACATAAGTTGCCCATGAGGTCGGGCGCGTGACTGATCGGTATGAAAGAGAATGACGCGTGCGGGAATTGATGGAGAATCTGAGAATGAAAGGAAACTAGGATGGTGGAAAGGACCACTCTATCACTCAGTAAAAATCTGTTCGGCTTTCAAGCCATTGAAGTGCCTGGTGAAGAAATTCTGTCTTCGACGAGAGCACTGTCACACAAAGGGAACTCGAGTGCGCTCCTCGACGAGAAAGGGAGGTGGTGTCGAGTGGTGTGCACTGGTCAACGAGCGAGGCACAGGGAACTCGTATGCGCTCGTCAACGAGTGACCACCACACGAACACGGTCAGAAGCGTGCGACGGACGATAAGCTCAACGTTTTCGGGCCCACTAAGTGCTTAACTTAACTAAGTGCCAAGATCGACAGATATTCTTCGCGAACCCAGACCGGACTGACTGAGAATGCATCCGCAGCCATGGAACCTTAAGTCTTTTACAGGACGTACATATGTACTTACGTATCCGGCAGTTTGAACTTTTGTCCAGTCTACTACGTCATATGTCTGTGGCTATGATGCTGATCTGTGGCACATTTTTCTTCGTCGAACCCCTCAGGCCTCGTTAGAAGAGGATGCCATCCAAAAGCAACAGACCAAGGGCATCAAGCTGGTGTTGTTTGTTGCGGGTGAGTAATTATTGGGTGGTCTGACAAGATCACTCAATTCGAGCTTGCTTTCATCATGACATTCCTCCCACTGCTCTCCGGATCGGTTGTCGGGAAAAGGTCGGCCAAGACTACTGTGCTAAAACAGATGCGAATTGTCTTTGCCGGAAGAATCATCATTTTCGAGAGGTCAATTTGAATGCCTTAGCATGCTAACAACCAATCACATTGGACTTTTGCCTTGTATACCATACCCTATCATGTAGATGAAAATGCTGCAAATTCTTGGAATGCCCTAGATGAAATACAAGAAGCTCAATATGATTGAAAAGAGCCCTTCTATGGTTCATAAAATATTGCCGGTGTGAGGATAAGGATATAAAAAAAAAAAACTTTCTTTTTGAGTTGGAGTCCTAGTGATCACAGGTAATTGACATCAGCCCAATATACTCGGTGTGCGTGGGTGGGTCAGGACTCGCGCAATCTGTTTGAACTCTTTCTGATCTTGTTGTGGGATGTGATTGGGTTGAGTTTGAACCTAGGCAGTTTGATCGATTTCGAGGTGAATCAAGAAGAATTGGGTTTGTGAGTGATGTAGTTTCGTTGGAGGATGGTTTGAAGTGACTGCTGGCGGCGCAGAGTGAGGTGTGATGGTACTATGAGAGCACATGAAATTCTGATGGCGAGAAAAACTGAATCGGAGTTGAGTGTATGTACATAAACTTTGAGTATGTAACTTACTTACTTTACAGGTAATACAATACAGCTCTCTGACTCGCTTGACTTAAGTATAATGCCAATCATTATTAAATATGTATCTCCATCACTACCGCCACCACCACCATCACCCAACCCATCTATCACTTCCACCTCAACTCTCTCTACCTTTCCATTCAAGAAGCACCATCCCGCTTTGTCTGTCCCATAGCTCATCATGGAGCTTTCGGTGTCCTTGGATGCCTACGTCAAAGGTATGTCTTCAAGTCTTCTCATCCTTTCTCCTCATCTCACCCACCATTCACTCTCATCTACATAGGCACTCGCGCCTGGTTTCCAGACAAGGTCAGTCTTATCCAACCTACCCTCAAAGCTTTCTCTGTTCGGCTCACTTTTTCTTCACCCCTCCCCCCACGAAACAGGATCAAGGCTGGCTGAGTGCCGAGCTCCAGGACAAAGATGTCTCAGGCTCAGGAACCGTCAAACTGGTCTTCATCGATGCAAATGCCAAAGTCAGCACGCATTTCCTTACCATTCTCAGATCTACTCTTGACTCATATCTACAATAATTTCCAGGAACGCATCGTCACTACTACTACGGATGCGATCAAAACAACTCGGGGGAGCGAACTTCCCCCATTACGCAACCCTCCACTTCTCGAAGCTACTGAGGATCTCACAAACCTGTCTTACCTCAACGAGCCAGCTGGTCTGTCTCTCCTATACTTTCTCTCTCTCTCTCTCTCTCTCTCTCTCTTTCAACATTCAGAATTCTCCCTTTCTCATCCCTTTCATCTTTTCCCCTCCCTTCAGTTCTCCATACCATTCGTACCCGCTACACTACTACTAGACAGATTTACACCTACTCCGGTATTGTCCTGGTGGCTATGAATCCATTCGTGGCAGTTCCGCTCTATTCATCGGACATAGTCCAGGCTTATGCAGGCCGGAAGAAGGGCGAGCTTGAGCCCCATTTGTTTGCGATCGCCGAGGATGCTTATCGATGTATGATCAGGGACCGTCGAGACCAGACTGTGATCGTTTCAGGAGAATCGGGTGCGGGGAAGACCGTCTCGGCCAAATACATCATGCGGTACTTTGCCACTGTTGACGACCCAGACCGACCTGATAAACGAAAGGTAAAAATATCCCACAAACCAAGCCCATTCGTCTATGCTTCTTGAACTTATACATTTCCTGTCTCTCGCGATTATGTAGCCCAAGGGAGTGGACGGATCAGGTATGACGGAGGTCGAGGAGCAGATCCTAGCTACCAATCCCATCATGGAAGCCTTTGGGAACGCCAAGACGACGAGGAACGACAACTCGTCTCGTTTCGGGAAGTATATCGAAATCTTATTCGACTCTGAGCAAACCATCGTGGGCGCCAAAATCCGCACTTACCTCCTAGAACGATCCCGATTAGTTTACCAGCCCGAGACAGAACGCAATTATCACATTTTCTATCAGTTGATCGCGGGAACGCCTCAGGCTGAGCGCAAACAACTAGGATTGGACTCGATCAGCAAGTTTCATTACCTTAATCAGGGTGGGCCAACTGCGGAACGGATTAATAGTGTTGATGACAAAAAGGAGTTTGCCCTCACCCAGGAGGCCCTCAGTACGGTCGGAATCGGGATGACACAGCAATGGGCGATCTTTAAGCTCTTGGCAGCCTTGCTACATCTTGGCAACATTGAGATCAAGGCTAGCAGAACGGATGCGGCTATGGCCGATGACGACCCTAGTCTCATCCTAGCTTGTAGTCTGCTGGAGATCGATGTGGGGGAGTTTAAGAAGTGGACTATCAAGAAGCAAATCGTCACCCGCTCTGAGAAAATCATCACTTCCCTCAACTCTACTGCGGCCATCAGTGTGCGTGACTCAGTAGCAAAGTACATTTACAGTAGCTTGTTTGAGTGGCTCGTTTCGGTCGTAAATGGCAGTCTGTATAACTCTGATCTTGACGACCGAGTGGCTAGTTTTATTGGTGTCCTAGATATTTATGGATTCGAGTTCTTCAAAACAAAGTGCGTAGTCTCCCCGAATCCCAAGATAGCTTTTTCTTTCTGCAAGACTCTGATCCATCTCTCTCACTCTTAGCTCCTTTGAGCAATTTTGTATCAATTACACTAACGAAAAACTCCAAGCCGAGTTCAACGCGCACGTGTTTAAACTTGAGCAGGAGGAATACATTCATGAGAAGATTGATTGGAAATTCATCGAGTTCTCCGACAATCAGCCGACAATCGACCTCATCGAGGGCAAGCTTGGGATTCTCTCCCTCCTCGACGAGGAGTCTCGGCTACCGTCAGGCTCAGATGGATCGTTTGTACAAAAGCTCTATAGTCAGCTCTCGAAACCTGAGCATGCGAAGGTATTCAAAAAGCCCAAGTTCGGTACCTCAGCCTTCACGATTGCTCACTATGCGCTCGATGTGACGTATGAAGGCGAAGGATTTTTGGAGAAGAACAAAGATTCAGTCCCGGACGAGCACCTCAATCTGCTCTTTGCTACCCAAAATGACTTCCTGAAGGATATCCTCGAGAAGGCTCAAGAAATTCGTAATTCGCCCACGGGCGCGTCTGCGAATCCTTCTCGAAGGTCGAACGGAGCGGCTGGGGAGACGGCAACGTCGCCTATGTCACCCACTAGCTCATCTTTGTCTAGCAAGCGTGCGAGTTTGTTCGACGGTCCGGCTTCGTCAATGGTTTCTAAGCGTGCTAGCGTGTCAACAGCCGCGAGTAGCGTGGTACCCTCACCCCGGGCACCCACTGCTGGCCCGCTGAAGCGAGCGTTGGGTGCGGGGATGGGCGGAGGGACGGCCAAGAAGCCAACGTTGGGATCGATCTTCAAGCACTCGCTCATTGCGCTCATGGAGACCATCGACTCTACTAATGCTCATTACATTCGATGCATCAAGCCTAATGAGGCCAAACGCGCTTGGGAGTTTGACCCGCCTATGGTTCTAGGTCAGCTTCGAGCGTGTGGTGTCTTGGAGACTATCAAGATTAGTGCTGCTGGCTATCCCACGCGATGGACATTTGAGGACTTTGCAGAGCGGTAAGCCTTACTTCCTTCAGCCCTTCTTGTTATCAATGGAGCTCTTGACGATTTGTCTGACAATGTGTATTCAGGTATTATATGCTTGTCAACTCACGCCACTGGAAGAACGAAGTGAAGGCGATTTGTTCAAGCATTCTCTCGAATACCATTAAGGAGGAGAACAAGTACCAAGTTGGGCTCACGAAACTCTTCTTCCGAGCGGGTATGCTCGCCTACCTGGAACAAGTGCGCTCGGACCGGATCAATTTCCTGGTTACGCTGATGCAGAAGAACTTTTTGCGAACGTACTACCTCATGCGCTATCGTCGATTGAGGATGAGCGTGATTGGGATCCAATGCAGTTGGCGTACGGTGATGGCGAAGCGAGAGAAGGAGCGTAGGCGTCAGGAGCGGGCGGTTTCGATTATCCAACGACAAATCAGGTGCTTCCTCAGCCGCCAACGCTTTATCCAGACTCGAACATTCATCGTCCATCTCCAGGCTCGTGCGTCATCTTGCCCCTCCCCCATCTTTTCAAAAACAAAGAAAAAACGTCTTAGGTTGTCCTCACTCACACTTCCATTCTTTGTCCTTGCATAGGCGCGCGTGGTATCAAGATCCGGTCAACATTCGTGCATCAGAAGACTTTCATTTCTGCTTCGCGCCTTCAAGCATTATTCAGAGGTCTCCTTACCCGCCGCTACTGCCGCCGCCAAAACAAAAAGATCGTCTTGATTCAATCTCTACAACGCAAGCGTCTGGCACGACGCGAGCTTTTGGCGCTCAAGCAAGAGGCCAAGTCGGTAGTACACTTCAAGGAGGTGTCCTACAAGCTTGAGAACAAGGTGGTGGAGCTGACACAGACGCTTCAGAAGCGCACGCAAGAGAACAAGTCGCTACAGTCGAAGCTGAATGAGCTCCAGCTTCAGCTGGAGAGTTGGATGAGCAAGTATGACGAGGTGGACAAGCAGACAAAAAGCTTGAAGAGCCAGATCGATCGACCCACTGTTGATCTGCCCGAGTTTGAGGCGTTGGGTGAGGAAAAGAAGAAGACAGAATCTCAATTGGCTGAATCTTTGCGGAAGGTTAGTGCTGTCTTCTATCATCTAAGGATCAAAGAGGATCGGTAAGACTCAACAGGAAAAATTGTGTTTTGTTCAGATTGAAGAACAGGACAAGATGATCACCAACTTGACAATTGAGTTTGAGCGTCAAGCAAAGGAGATGGAGGATCGCCAGAAGCTCCTCGACGGTATGACTGCCAATGGCACCAGCACCGATTCGGCTACCGTCTCGGGTATGCGACAAGAGCTGCTTAGCTTGCGCGAGCAACTGAGCCGAGCGCTGAACAGTCAGAAAGTGCCACGAGGCGACCACACTTTCCACATGGCCACCGGCCAGCACAATCAGGCGCATAACGCATCCGGGCCAGGCTTCCACGGGACCATCACGGGCTCGCCCGCCTCTCTCTCGGCTAGCAAACGAAAGCTACGAAGACATAGTGCCGACGATCTAGGCGCAGAGGCGCTTCCGACGGTACCAACAGCTGTCTCGCCTTCAGGCCTGCTCGGGGCGTCCAATAGTCGGTTCGAGAACCCGCGCGCGGTGTCGGTGGCCTATGCACAGACGCCAAGCCATTACCCTGAGGACGACCTAGAAGACCCGTCGGAGATCATCATGAGGCTATTGGAGGACGAAGAGCCGCTGGACGAAGACGTCTTGGTGGGATTGATTAAGACATTGAAAGTTCCCACTCCCTCGCTTCAGAACCCACCGAACTCGAAAGAGGTTTTATTCCCGGCCCATCTAATTAGTTTGGTAACAAATGAAATGTGGAAGTATGGACTAATGCGCGAGAGCGAGCGCTTTTTGGCAAATGTGATGCAAACTATCCAACAGCACGTGATGGTACGTATGGGCATTGATGGTTTTGAGGAAGATTGTTGATGTGAGCTGATTTTTTTTTCTTTGTCGGTGAGTAGAGTTTCCAAGGAGAAGAAGCGATTGTACCCGGTATCTTTTGGCTCTCGAACGTGCACGAGGTTCTCTCATTTGTGTGTATAGCCGAAAGCGACATTCTACAAGGAATCGGACCTGGAGTGGACGGCGCTGGGCGAGACTTTGACTGGGATGACTATGAGCGTCTGGTGACGATTGTCAAACACGACCTTGATTCCCTCGAATATAACATCTATCACACATGGATGCAGGAAACAAAGAAGAAGCTTCACAAGATGGTCGTGCCAGCTCTGATTGAATCACAATCGTTGCCGGGCTTTGTGACGAACGATGGTGGGGGAAGGCTATTTAATAGGTTGCTGTCAGGTAACAATCAGCCGGCTTTCAACATGGATGACATCTTGAACTTGCTCAACAAGGTTTGGAAATCACTCAAGAGCTACTATGTCGAGCACAGCGTCATCCACCAGGTCGTCACTGAACTTCTCAAGCTTATCGGTGTCACCAGCTTCAATGATCTTTTAATGAGGCGTAACTTTTGCTCCTGGAAACGGGCCATGCAAATCCAGTATAACATCACCCGCCTTGAGGAATGGTGTAAATCGTGAGCGATCGGAAATATTGCCTGTCTTTCCTTTCGGTTTGTTTTTCGCTTGCTGATACTGATCTGTTTGGATTTTTCAGACGCGATATGCCCGAGGGTACATTGCAGTTGGAGCATCTTGTGCAGGCCACTAAGCTCTTGCAGTTGAAGAAGGCCACAATTGTGGATATCGATACGTGCTACGACGTCTGCTGTGAGTTAGACACGTTTCATTGAAGGTGAAATGTCGTTAGCTAATGGTGACCGGCTTGTACTTTTTTCCAGGGATGTTGACGCCCTCGCAAATCCAGAAGCTGATACTCCAGTACCATGTCGCTGACTATGAAGTTTGTCTATTTCCCCCCCCCNCCCTTCGTCCCTTTTGAATGATTCTGATCCTTCTATGTTTTGTGTTAAAACCTTGTAGAACCCGATTGCACCGGAGATCTTGAAAGCGGTAGCATCAAGGGTGATGCCGAATGACAAAAATGATCATCTAATGCTTCCTCCCGAAGTGGAAGAGGCAGGACCGTACGAGGTACCTTTACCGAGGGAGGTCATGTCGCTCGATACGTATTGTCCGGCCTGTGAGCATTTGCGCGAAGACTTTCTGCATGTATAATGTGATTGGAAGCTGAAAATTCCTCGACGGCTGCATTGCATTTAGGGTTAAACGTGCCTCATATACGTAGATTAACGCAAGTCGTGGCTTGAGCAACTCACTTTCTTGGATGTCATCGCGATGATCTATTGGGGTACCAAGAGCGTGTGGGCTTTGAGGGAGTTTACCGATTTTCTGAAAAAAGGAAAACTCTCGATCCGATTACGGAAATAAATCTGGGGGGAATCAACATGTGATACGGGTTGTTTTCCAAAGCGAGAAACTTGGTGTGAGTGTTTCTGTGGACGGATGTTTTTTTTTTTTTTTTTTGCTTCTTTAGATGCAACAACCTTGACGTCTTTATTGATGAGAGGTTACAAAAAGCGGAAAAATAGAATGTTGTTGATGTCTTTGATGATCAAGTTATGATTTTCTTTTTTTTTCTCTCTATCACTTCTTTTTGTTATTCTTTTGTTGGCCGAGAGTATGTCTCATTTTTGTACATATATACATTTATATCCATTTAACTCTTTTGTTAGCAGCATGTTGCTAGATCCTTTTTTTTTAAATAAATAAATAAATAATTCAGGTTCAGTTAATGATGCAAAGATTGATGTGAAAACTAAATAAAAATGGGCAATTGCTAAAGTATGCCCGCTTTTTCAAATTCCCGAAGCCCATTATCCGGCGTGGATATTTTGGATGGCTTTCGAAGTTGTATGCTACAGATACTGTACGGCTTCGAGAGCTTTCTGAAGCCCGGAATGGTGATCAAAGGGGGTGTCACCTCACTAATTCCTGACGCCCAAGAAACACACTAATGAGTACTCTGAGGAGTCTATCAAGATTTTCTCTCTCTATCTTCTGCTATGTCATCAGAAGTTGACAATTTTTCGTCTCTCTTCTCTCATTTCCTTGCTCTTCTCTCTGTTCACTTGAATCATTTAGATCATATCTGTGCATGTATGTTATCATGTATATGTACTTATAGATCTCACATGTATCAGAATTGGCTCCATCTTAACATCTCAACTTTTGACTTTATGAAATCCTTTAAAACCAATCATCATCCACAGGAAACATAGCTGTACTATAATCTTGAGAACTCTTGAGGGTTCCTTTGATTGTATGATTGGTCGTTGCATGAGACCACCGTGCAAAATCAGATAATCCATTAGCCATGGGCAAGGCTGACCATGAGAAGTGTTGATTAAACAAAAAGAATTGAGTGTTTGCATTCTAAGTGTTGGGGTATATGAGAGTTGGAGGGATGGCTGAAGGTGGGATAAACAGAGTGATG
>AWVX01033182.1:0-32348 GCA_000500245.1 Cronartium ribicola 11-2
AGGATATAAAGGATCTGTGTGAAGCTCTGCTGATCCTGTGGACATCTAGTTCTTTCCCTAGATAGGAGCAGTACCCATCTGGCTCTCAGGAAAGGTTCCTGAGGCATTTGGGCTGTAAAAGAACCCATTTCCCACCTTTGGCCTTTGTGCCCATATCTTTTCTCAGACCATTAGTGAGCTCACTTGCCCAACAGAAGCAAGAGGCTCACACACATAATCATAAACTTATATTATCACTACTAATATACATATGAAAAGACAAAGCAATACAGACACAGAAATACTTCTTAGGAAGTATGTAAAGATATCTTCTTAGAAAGTACAATGGAAGTTTTCCCAAAACAGAAGACTCACCTTGATACCATACACCCAAAAGGGTTGTCTTGTCCAGATTAGTCTTCAGCCAACAAAACTAAACAAAGTGGACCTTGGAAGAAACTAAAGCCCAAATAGGAAGAAGGCTTGAGTTTCAAGACCCTAGTTACTTACCCATTCTCTACAGAACAGAGTAAGAAACCTCAGTCAAAAAAGAACATAAATAGAGACCTATCTCAGAGCCAAAAGAAAGGACTCACCCAAATATTACATTACTATTTTCTAGATTTCATTTCTTAGAGATTATTTCTAACTACAAACTTTTACTTTGGTTTCTAAAGACCAGCTTTTTAGTTAGATTTTTGATATTCCTGTCAACCTCTTGTTTCCTTCATCTAAAAAGATACACCTTCATCTTTTTGCTTTTTTCCTTCTACTCTAACACCAATCCTAGAATTGGGATAAGTCAAGAACCACCAACTTCCCTCTCAAACTTTCTAGTCTACAAGTAAACCCTCCAACAAGGTTTAGACTATTCTTTCTTAACTAAAGTACCAACAACTTAGTTATCCTCACAGGCAGGACCAATAACAAGTCTCCTGCTTGCCTATATCCACTGGTTGGAATAAGCCTTGAACCTCTAACAAGTTCTCGTAAGTCAAATTCCCGCCTTGTGACTTATCAAGGTGTGGTGTTAAATCATTTCACATTCAGCTTCTATCTTAAACCAAAGTCAGAAGCTGACAGGTAGTGCCCTTTGTCTGGTAGTTTGAGAGGACTGTAGAGACTGTTGATTGAGGATGATTTAGTTTGGCCGCAAGTTGACCCATTCACAATGTCCGTGAGCCCAGCTCTCCTGTCAGAAGTACACGCTGGTACAAAGGGGGCCCTTTGTACCAGCATTTACTCCCAATGGGGGGTGTGTACCACGGATACTGTGATTGTCCAGCCTTACTTCGCCCAACTGTCTCAGCTTTCTCCTTGGATCTCAGTGAGTGTCTCCATGTCTTTCGGATGATGGGAGATGGCGGGATTGGATAGTTGGATTTGGATTTGTGGCACTTGTACTGTGACTAGATAGTAGTGGTACATAACAAATTGTATTTAAAATATTTGGAAGAGACCATACATAGCCAGTATCACCTTCAGCAAGGTACTTGGCTCAACTCCAATGTCCAAGCCACCCTCTCCAAATCAAAAGAATGCTCTCTCTATTTCTCTTCATGACAGGAATCATTGTCTATATGATTCCAATCAAATTTGTCAATTCTTAAAATATTGTTCAGCTCTCCCCAAATAAGGTCCACCCCCAAATAAGCATTTGAAGTATGTCAAGTGGGTTTGTTCGAGGAGGGAGCTTCATTGTAAAAAATGGCACTGGGGATGATCATCCTCATTTCATAGGGAAAGAGCTGTAGTATGAAGGTTAAACTTGGGGTTGAAATCATACATGATGTCCACACTCTTTATCTCAAAACCCGGATCCGGAAGCTCATGGAAGGGCTCATAGGCGCTGTATGCATCTGGATGACATCTCATCAGCTACTACAGGCTACAAAAAAAAACTGACATTATTTATTATCAAGGAAAAAAAAAATACAAAGTGAAAACATTTTACTTGAAAAAAAAGATTGACAGCAAACCATATATGTCGCTCTGCTCCAGAACACCATCAATAAATTTGAATTAGTCAGAAAAGTCCAACTCAACTTTGGATGTGTCCATCAGACACGACATGCTCAGATCTAAGGGGGGGAGGGGGCTTGAATATTAGCATAGTTGTATTGGATGAGCGTATCCAATGTTGAGTTAGATGCACCCATCCAACTCAACTTTGTTGGCTGTGTCACTGAAATAATAAACAACAGCAGACTTGTTCAATGAAGCATACGATATGGCCTTCTCAAAAACCCTAAAAAGTGATAAATAAAGTAATAAAACCACTCTCATCTACATAGCCAAGAGACATCGATCTGATCAATTCAATACTTGATTGAGTTAAGAGTCATGTTGCTGGAGACCGAGAGAAAAGAGAGCCATTTTTTACTTACTATAGCCCAACACATCAACTTCCCTCGTTTAGGGTAAGGAGATTGATAAGTGGGAATTACGATCAAGGTGAGGAGATAGTTCAAGGACACTTGTGTGGCCATGTGCTGCCAGAACCACCCGATAAGTCCTAAGCTCCTCTTTCGAAGGCAAACGCGTTTTACTGAGGGGCTTATTAAGCTCAATTCTAGGTCCTCTTATGAACTGGAATAAGATAGATGAATAAAGAGAGAATTGGAATGGTGTCTCTCTCAACATATCTTAATAGAAGCAGATGAAGATGAAAGATTGATTTGAGCACTTCACAAGAACACCGTATGATCAAGCCGGAGCAAGCCAGAGCAAGCCCCTCTTGTGCTTGCTCTTACAAGTGAATCACAGTATTCAAGCACTTCGCTCACGAGGGGCGGAGCGAAAAGGAGCACAAAGGGCCCCTTTGTACTTGGTTTCGCTCATCCCTCCGTGAGTGGTGATTTTGGACACAGTGAATAGGAGCAAGCAGAAGCAAGCTGGCTGTGATATTTTTTTTGCACTTCATAAGGAGTGCAAGCCAGCTGCTTGCTCTTTATGTGCTCCTATGAAGGAGACCAGAAGAGCTCAATTGCACTCTCAAAGAGGAGGTTGGATTAGGTATGACTCTGAATGGTCTTGGCTTGCTCTTGCCTGAGGAAACAGTTCTGCAAAGCTTGAATGCACTTGTGAGAGAGGGTAATGTCCAGCCCCAACCCAGTACATCGCGCAGAAGTCATCCTGAAGACATATATGTAGGGGTGTCGCTTATACATTTGGAAACCAATTTCACAAGGTAACGATCAACTCATCAACCATCTCGAGTGAGTAGACAATGATAAAAATTATTTATGGTCAAAATAAAGATCATTACCAGTCAGGTTGCTTCACATCTTGAAGATATACAACAATTCAAATCAAAAAAAAAAAAAACTCCAAAATTGTTTCCTAAAATTACTATTTTGCTGATTCTTTGGTTACGGATCCCTCGGACAAATCGATCACAATATGCTCCTCCAAGACTTTAGCTTCACCCACGGGATCAATAAGTAAGGTTTGTAGCTCTGTAAAACCCGATACATCATATTCCGCACCCCAAAAATCAAAAATTCATCAAAAGGTGGATTACAACCATGCCCCCCCCCAATCATTGACCGAAACGTGAAACTTGTCAACTATCAATACATAGCTAATTTCCTCGGGCAATGGAAAAGACTCACCATTGATCAAAAGTGCCGGTCCTTTGACCATATCACCGACCCGTAACTGATCCAAGAGATAGATCGGTGTGCGATCAATCCTGCCATAAGGTCGATCGAAGTAGACGGAATGATAGTCATTCGGCATCTGGCGACCGTCAATCGACGTGAAGGTCGTCTCCGATAATTGTTCGCTCACACCTTTCCCCACGGACTCACTTTTGTTACTCAAATATAAAGGCGAGAAAAGTTTCACTGGATCAGCTGATGCGTGCTCATCATCGATGAGGCAGCGTTCAACACATTTGGGGTATTGGTAGTAGCCATCATCAAGATGCAAAAAAAAAAAGGTTAGGGTAGAAGTGGAAAGAGGGGTGAAGACTCAACGAAGATTTCCCAATGCCTCTCACTCTCACGTCATCGCACACCAAGTTCTTTTCCTCGAGCACGAACCCAAACTCTTGTCGATAAGCATCCTCAAACGCCTTTGCAAACTCAAACTCAGGCTCTTGTGATTCCAAGATCATCAATGCCGTGTCTGTCCCATCGTACCTATGCGTTTTATTCCGCACCCGTATGATCAGATATCTCCGGTATCTCCCTCTTCCAGTTTGGTCTACTTGTCCATTGATTGATATGAGTTTGCTTACCTCAGATTCAGGTATCGTTCAGCAACAATTTGTTTGCTGTCGAATCCTTGACTGACGAGCTCCTTTCGGACTTCGTCTGCAAGTCTGTCTAGCGTCCCACTCAGTTCTCGCCGACTGTCGCCTTCCAGTTCATAAACAGTCGAACATGGAGTTTGTCGCTCAAGAACTCGATCAGCCAATGCGAGTCCGTAAGCGCTCAGGATTGATGAATGACGATGAATGACAATGCGACGAATGGCAAGAGTACGAGCAATATCACAAGCGTGCTGACCGCCGGCGCCCCCGAAGGTGCTGAATCACAAAGTCGAGAGAGTCAATGATTGGGAAAAGTGTGAGCTATCTCCTCTTTTGCGAAATAAGCTCACGATAAAATATGACGGCTGGCATCATAGCCACGTGCTTCGGTGAGTGCTCGGATCGGCCGACACATTGTCTCGTTGGCAATCTTCACGAACCTAATCATACACCATCTTCTTCAGCCTCTATGGGGCCTCAGGCTTGAGCATCTCTGGCCAGACAAATCGCTATCCAATCATCAAAAAAACAAAAAAGAGACAAACCCCCATGCAACCTCATCGATGCTCATCGTGCCATGCTCATCACCCAGCTCAGAATTGATT
The DNA here is from genome assembly GCA_000500245.1 of Cronartium ribicola 11-2. Lineage (NCBI taxonomy): Eukaryota > Fungi > Basidiomycota > Pucciniomycetes > Pucciniales > Coleosporiaceae > Cronartium > Cronartium ribicola. The sequence goes on from AWVX01033182.1 coordinate 4,843, forward strand.
TGTGTTTTCAGATCTTCAAACGCCTTCCGCGACGCGCCCTCGTCCAAACCTTCGTTTTCATTCCTCCCAAAAATTTTCGGGAAATACTTCGCGACCAGTCGACCCAGCACAAGATTGGCATCAGTCACCGCCAGCGGGCCTCCTTTTCGATAACACGCCGGACCTGGTTCTGCTCCCGCGCTCTCGGGACCAGTGACAAACAGCCCGTTGCGCCAGAAAAGGCGGGACCCACCGCCCGCAGCGACCGTATCTTTTTATTCCAAGCCCAACGGCACTGCTTTCGTCAATTCGGTAATACTTTCCAGGAAGCGTGAAAAGAAGAGTCCAAGGAAAGATGGAACGGGTAGGCTTACTGATGTCTAGTTGCGGACTCTGTATCGTCACTCCCGCGGTCGTAGTTTCGAAGACAGTCTCGTAGCGGCCGTCAAATCGGCTTACGTCCGTGCTCGTTCCACCCATGTCAAGCCCAATTACGGGAATTCGCTCTTTGGGGTCGAAGGTCGTCAGCGCATATCCCACCACTCCACCAGCTGGACCCGAGAGCACCGAATGAAGTCCTGAAAATCCATCGACACCGGTGAGTCCGCCATCGGATCGCATAAACTCGACACGCGTGCCACCGCCTCCACCCTCGCCCACTCCCAGACGAAGAGACTCATCAAAGCCTGAAAAGAAGCCATCGATGTAGCGTTTGAGGACAGGTGTAAGATATGCGTCTGCCGTTGAGGATGTTCCGCGGGGCACTAGTTTGATCATCGGCATTAGACTCGATGAGAGTGAGATGTGTGAAAAGCCCAACGAGCGGGCGATGGCTCCAATCCGTTCCTCGTGCTCTATAGATCCAAACATCCCACACATCGATACGGTCAGATGAGTGGTGCGAAAGAGGCCTCGGCTAACAAGATCTGTCAAAGTTGGCTTGCCTGGGTAGGTATAAGAGTGCATCAATACTACCGCAAGCGAGTCAAAGCCTTCGTCTCGCAAGGCCTTCAGCTGAGCCCTCACCGCGTCTTCATCTGTTGGTGAAAGCAGCCCAAAGCGAAGCAAGAGTTTAATGAGCCAGAATACTCAAGTCTGACCTTATTGATCTCCAACCACAAGCACCCTGCATTGTTCTTGCTCCCTATAACCAACAGATGACCACTCGCCAAAGCGTTTTAGGACCCTCACCGCTTCTCCACTCGCTCCTTTGACCACCCACCCTTTCTCCGCCTCCCTCACGCCATCGCAATCGTAGCTCTTCGTGAGTCGGCCTTGCTCATCGAAACGTGGCGCTCGATCTTGAGCGAGTGGATCGGATGAGTAACCGACCAAGGTGACCCGCTCGTCGATCTCGACCACCTTCTTGTACAACACCGAGGGCTTACGGATAGCGAGATCGAAGATACGGGGGCGGGACTGATTTCCGATAGCGAGGATATCCTTTAAAAGCAGAAGATAGTACCATTTTTACCCTTAACGATTGTGTCTTCATCTTTGAACTGTCGAAAAAAAAACATCGTCGTCGTGGAGCTCTGTACAAACCTTGAATCCTTTGGTGATCAAGAGTGCGTGATCGGCACCCTTGCGTTCGAGCAGTGCATTTGTCGCCACTGTGGTCGAAAGTCGAATATAGCCTATTAGAGGACAGAGTAACTTGAGCCAGAGAGCTTGCGTGAGACCAAGCTTGCCTATACTCGCCGATCTTGTCAGTCCTAAGTTTCTCGCTACGTGGGATTGAGCATTTTAAAACGTGTTCGAGTGCGCGCCGGATGCCTTCGCGAGGTGCGTCTTCGTAGGCCGAGTCAACGGATAGGAGCTTGATGGCCCACTGCTGACGGGGCCCGGAAGAGCGACTGGGGGAGGGCCAGGAGACATGAACGTCCGTGAAGGTCCCGCCTCGGTCGATTGAGATTTGAATCGACTTATCGGGAACGAGGTCACCTTCGGTCACACGAGCTGCCATATCCGAAAAAGGGACAGTTGGGGAGGGTTTGATAGACTTTCGCTAAGCGCGCAAGTGGTCGTAGACTGAGAATACTATAGCTACTAACCAAAGGCCTACTTATTTCGCTCGGGCTCGGCAGTCTGAGAACTCTATCGGCTTTTACTATCAAGCCCCGGGGTTCACCCCGCTCAACTTTTTAGAACATTCACACCTGCGTTTTGGATTAAATACGCAGCATAAGCGAGAAAAAAAAAAAAAGCAACGGAGCTGCGCACCTTTCTGCAAAGAGACTATCCAAACTAAATCTTACTTGAAACAACTATTTGGCTTTGTTGGCCATTGATGGTCGGGGTGATTGGAGGTGTGAAGAAAGCATAAAGCAGACAAAATGGATGAAGGTAATATTTTTCCACTGGAAATTAATCAACACTTTTACAACACAGTCATTAGAACACAGGTGTGTCTGTGTCATTACGCACAACAAGACAATAATAGGGCAAGAAGAGAGCAAGAAGAGAGCACCACCAATTGGACTATGTAAGGAGGTGCGAGGACAAAGAAGACAGAATGAGTGACCGCTTCAGGAACCCATTACAACCTACTTGAATTAATTTTCTTTTCTTTTCTCAATCTATCAGTGCAACTGGGCTCTTTGCACGTTTTCGCTTGGCCTTCACTTTCACCTCAGCCAATTCCTTCACTGCGTTCACATCCTTGTCTAAACCCACCACCTTCTCGTGACTCTCACCCGCCAACAGTCGCTGCATCACGGCCGGGTCGGTGATAAAGCAGTTACTTATCCCTAAACCACGCTGGCGCTTCTGTTTGATGACGGTACGAGGAAGGAGGATTGGTTGGGCAAGCTTAGAAGCCAGTTCAGCTTTCAGGGCCCGGACACGTGAAGTGGTGACCTTCGAGTTACGACGGGCCATTGAGAGTGGATCGTTATCAGAGCTGTCGATGGAAAGAGACCAGATCAATCTTGAGAGCGCACTGTACCGAATGCGTCCGATCATGGATAAAGATAAAGTTCAACTTACTCATACTGTCCCCCGTCTTCATCGATATCAAGGATCTCGGCAGTCTTCTTGGTCCAGTTGGACTCGTGAGCTTGTTTGCTCGATCGGTGCTCAAGCTCATCAATCTTCTTAGCCAAGACTAATAATTCTTGTAATTTACCCGAGATCGAATGCTCGATCGGTGGCGAGGGTAAGTTGTCAACTATGGCACGAGACATGCATCAGATCTGAACACAACCCCTTCAGTAGCACCATGGACGCGTGTAAAGCACAAACCTCTGTTCAAGCTTCTCATCAGACCACGCCAGACCTTTAGTTCATCGGGACCAACTAGCACCAAAGCAACACCGTCACGACCTGCTCTTGCTGTTCGACCGGATCGATGGACATAGCAATCCACCGTCCGTGGGATTTGGTAGTGGATTACGTGGTCCACTAATGGGATATCAAGCCCTCTTGCAGCCACGTCTGTTGAAAGTAGGATGGACTTTGACGTCGATCGAAACTTGTCAAGCGATTTAAGTCGGGCGCGTTGTTGCATTCCTGAATGAAGCGTCAAGACGGTTGAGTGTGGGAAAAGGAGGGTCAAGATCGGAGCAAGTCGACGGAGTGCAGATATCGATGATAGGAAGACAAGCGTCCGACCCGAATAGCGTAGAAGAAAGTGAAAGAGATAAAGATCCTATGGGTGGTCAAACATGTCAATATCTTCCAAAAGTCATGTAATGCAATCTCATCTAACCTTATCCTTAAGTACGCATTCAATCTTGCACTCTTTCAATCCACCGGCCACGCGACCTTTGGGTGACAAATCAATCAATTCAGGTTCTTCGTCCCTAAAATCAATCCGCTCGAGAAGGTCCTCCAAAGGGTCTTTCGAAGATCGATCTTTATCACGCTGGGTCCTGGTTTGCCGCCAATTCTTTTTGAGGTTGATTTGCAAGTGCTTGTCCATGGTGGCTGAGAAGACCATAGTCCGGATGTTTTCTTTCACTTGCACCTTTTCCTCCTTGCCCCAATCATCCTTCCATGCTCCATCCTGCCCATTGAGGGGTGCAGGTCGTTTGATGAGCTTGAGGATCTTGTCTACTTCCTCAAAGTGTCCTTTCTCGATCATTTTATCGGCCTCATCAACTACCAACCAGTCTAATCTTCGCCGGATCCCATTTGCTAGCGCATCCCAACTCTGAATCAAATCCCACAATCTTCCTGGAGTGGCCACCAAAATTGAGCCTCTTCCACCGTGTTCAGACTCGAATAGCCGTTTGCTGCGTTCGAGTTGCTTGCGTTGTTTTGCAACCGCTATTCCACCGCAAATGGCTACTGTCGAGACACCAGACCTATTCTTTGGCTTTTCATTGGTGGCCGTGTCGGTGACTGTGCACATCGCTACAAGCACGGAGTCGATGTGTGCCTTTACTTGCAGACACAATTCACGTGTGGGTGTAAGGATCAAAGCACTGATGGGGAGATCCTCCTCGGTATCGGGTGGCGGGATACTTGATAAATTGAAAAGAGCATTCAAGATTGGCAAAGCGTAGGCCAGGGTCTTACCTGACCCAGTTTCGGCGATCGCGATGAGATCGCGACCTGGAGTAGACGGAGAGGTTGGAGAGGCGAGTGAGATAGGTAGGGTCGCATCTTGCACCGGCGTGGGCGTGTTAAAGGAAAGTGTATGTAGAGCATGCTTCAAAACGCTTGGAAGTTGATGGTGACTCCAGCCAGGTAACAGAGTGTCTGAAAAAAAAAGGCCATACACGAAGGCATTGTTTGTTTTATGTAAAAACACATCAGTGTTATCCTACATTTTCGGCCAAATTTGTTCCCAAATCAATTGAAACTCACTGACCATCGAAAGTAACTCTTGAGATATCGAAATCCGAATCAGGGTCCACATCAGACATCCCTTCCAGATCCCCGGCCAACGCCCAATCAACATCTTCAAGTGCCGCATCAGTATGTTCAGGTATCAGATCCGTACTTTCAATCTTCGGCTTCTTAGTCGGTCTCAAAGTTTCACCGCGTTTCTCAGCTTTGGCTTCCCGGATCTTGGCCAGACGGGCTTTCTTCGCCCGCTTTCGCTCTTCCTTGTCCACCGTAAGTTTGGTCGTACCTACTTCGACATTCACTGCATCATTCAAGCTCTCACATTCGAATTCGTCCTCATGCCTGGAACCGAGGCCCGTAAACTCTTCCTCATCGGGGACATTGCTATCAGGCGGTGAGGTCTGTTGTCCCTCAAAGGAATCGAGTGTGCGCCCGGCCTTGATCTGCTCCCAGACAGAACCGTCGAGTTCCTCAAGTCCGAGCATCCCGCCATCAGCTTCAAATGTAAGACCGTCTCCAATCAGCTCGGGTAGCTTGACTGGTACCCATGGAAGTCGGTCGAAGGCGGTGGGCTTGGTAGAGTCCTTGCCAGCTCCGAGAGGTAGCGCCGGAAGTTGTTCGTCCGTCTGATCTTCTAAGGGTTCACTGGGATTGAGGCATGGCTGCTTGTTTTGTCTCGGTCGCTTTTGGCCATCTTTTGGCATGTTAAATGCTTTGAGGTTGTAGACACACAGGCAGGCAAAAGATGAAGGTGAGAAGTACTTGGTTTGAAAAAAATGGAAAATACAAAGAGAGCTCGAAAAAATGTTGAATACTGTGGTGACAGTAGGTCAGGCTCTGTCACGAAGGATGTCAGAGGGGCCAGTGTGCTCGATCTCGGCTGTTGAGCGTGTGAAATCCTCGTAGTTTGATGTCACCGATCGCCATGAGACAACGCCCGACCCGGTTAAAAACATACCTCAGAGTGTCGAGCGGAGTATGCTTATCGGTCGTGAACGCTAATGGTGCGCTCAAGTTCGCATGGATCCACATGATCAGAGCACCAAGGAATCGCACTTTGTCTTTGGAGAGTTCTACCGTAAATGAAAGTGTGTACAGTCAGAACGCGAACTGAACTTTCTTATCTGACTGACTGACTGTAACTCGTTCCAACCATTTCTCTGCTTCGATACTTACTGCACTTCATTCCGCAAGCTGCCTGGAATTGTCTTGAATGACCTACCACCACAATTGGGATTGGTATCAAGTTGACCGTATCTACCTAGAATTATTTCTTTCATCGTACCCAAATTCGTCATTCCCCCCTACCTATCTACCACTACCACTTGAAACACTCGCCCGACAAAAGTGCGCTGTCATCCCCCTCTCAGTCCTTGAATTATGTCCGCTCTCATGACGCCGCTCTCGGGGGAGCGCAAGCGACGCATCGTAAATGGATTTCCATTTATCATGTACCAAAACAGAGCCACAAACTTGTGCTCTGTATCATTTTTCTCATATCTTTTGGCTAATACCTACCATGCTCATCGGTCATCGTACGCAGTGCTACTTCTTCGATTCGGATATTGGAAATTATCACTATGGACCTGGACATCCGATGAAGCCACACCGCATTCGAATGACACATGCTTTGGTGATGAATTACGGACTTTACAAGAAGATGGAGATTTTTGTAAGTCATTTGACTTTTTTTTTGGTTTGAAAAACGGGAAGAACGCTTGTGCTAACGTCCGCTCGGCTATAGCGTGCCAAACCGGCGACAAGAAAGGAGATGGCGCAGTTCCACACGGATGATTATGTGGAATTCTTGAGCAAGGTCACACCAGACAATATGGAAGGTTTCCTCAAGGAACAAGCTAAATGTGAGCTATTCAATTCTCTCGCGTACATTTTAATTTGTAACAAGCTCGAGACGCGCCAAAAAAAAAAAAAATGACGATTTCGGTGGCCGGGAATGCTACAAACAACCCGCTTGAAAATTCGGTACCTCTTGAGAATATTCGTGCTCATTTGACTGAATTACTCCTAGTCAACTTGGGAGACGATTGTCCTGTGTTCGATGGACTTTTTGAGTATTGCTCTATCTCTGCGGGAGGATCCATGGGTACGCCAATCTTGACATCACGTTTTCTGTAGTGAATTCAACTTGTTAAGTACCCCTTTTTGGATTTTGTTTGTTGAGTAGAAGGTGCTGCTCGATTATCGCGAGATAAATGTGACATTGCCGTCAATTGGGCCGGTGGACTTCATCACGCAAAGAAGGCTGAAGCCAACGGGTTTTGTTACGTTAATGGTAAGTTTTACTCTTTAATCACATTTTGACGAAATTAGAGGCAGAATAAAAGTCCGGTCGCCGGGCCGACTACCAGATCTCACTGACGCCCATACGAATACCTACTCAACTTTTCCTTATGAAAAATTCTTGTAGATATTGTCCTGGGGATACTAGAGCTACTCAGGTAAGCCCATTGTATTTTATTTGGCAAAAAGTTCCGTAAAAAGGCTACTAGTACCGTTTTTAGTCATGTGTTGAAATCTGTGGGTGGCCTTTGTTGTTTAGATATCACAAACGGGTTTTGTATGTCGATATCGATGTTCACCACGGCGACGGGGTCGAAGAAGCTTTTTATACGACCGACCGGGTCATGACTTGTAGTTTCCACAAGTATGGAGAATTTTTCCCTGGAACGGGGGAGTTGCGAGTAAGCACCATCATCGGTATTTTGGGCTTTATCCTTGCATTCCCTTATACAGTCTGGGAGTGTTAGCTAATCTGGCTTTCTCTACTCTCTAGGATGTTGGAAGTGGTAAAGGTAAACGCTATGCGGTCAACTTTCCATTGAGGGATGGTATCACTGACGAGGCGTATAAGAACATCTTCGAGCCGGTAGGTGACAATCAGTATCGTGTATTCTCTCTATATGTGCGCCGGTATTGGCAGTGACTGGACTGATATGCATCCAAGCAACTTTCTTTCACCTCACCCCTGTGCATAGGTCATATTGAAGATTATGGAAACCTATCAACCATCTGCGATCGTATTGCAGTGTGGAGGAGATTCACTCGCAGGTGACCGGTTGGGTAGTTTCAACGTGTCTTTAAGAGGTAAAGACTAAATCTGCTACTGAATCGTAGTCTCTAAAAACTCCCCACCTGTGGAGCTTCCGGGGCCAGTGTAAATCACACTGCGAAACGTGATGCTGTTGCTGACGCTCTCTCCACCTTTTGACGTCACGCGATACAGGACATGCCAACTGTGTTCAGTTTATCAAGAACTTGGGACTACCATTACTTCTACTCGGTGGTGGTGGATACACCATTCGCAACGTATCCAGAACATGGGCATTTGAAACGGGCCTCGCCGCGGGTCAAGAGCTATGTCGCGGTAAGTTTCTTCTTCTTTGCAGCCAACGTTGCTCTCATCCTCTCAATTCCTTTATCCTGCTTCTCCTGTATGTGGCACTGTGAAAGTGATATTGTTCAGCTGATTTGATTTTTTTTTTTTTTGCTCGCTTGCTATGCCCCTTCCATCGGTTTGAGGATCCAGAAATCCCCATGAATGAGTACTACGAGTACTTTGGTCCTACTTACCATCTCGATGTACCTGCGTCCAATATGGAAGACATGAACGTGCAGCAGTACCTCGAAAAGGTCAAGGTCCAAATCTTCGAGAACCTACGCCACACTATCCCTGTTCCTTCGGTCGAGATGCAGCGTTAGTCTTTCAGCTATTCAATCAGATACAAAAGGGTGCTTTTGATCTGACTCTCCCGTCCTTATTTGGTTCACTCGTTCAGCAATTCCTCGGCTGCCTCATGATGATATGGAAATTGATGAAGATTTGGACGACCCAAATGAGCGAAGACCACGTAAGGTTTATGTTCATTGCTCTCAAATCTTGTCGTCATTTTTACGATTCTGCCGTGTCTACTCAAACTGCAGAGAGGTTATTGGACGCTTTGGTGCAACGGGATGACGAGTTCTCCGATAGCGAAGACGAGGGCGAAGGTGGGAGGACAAATAATCAGTCCCAAAGAAGACCGCGAAAGGTGCCTCGAACAGTTCTGGATGCCAATCGCAGCCGTCTAGCGTCTGGTTCCTTGATCCAACAGAACTTTGCTCCTGGTCCCAATGGCACATCGCATGCAGCCAGAGAGACACGCAGGCCGTTACCAGCGGCCGCCAACATCGTTAGCAATGGCACAAACGGCGTAGCATCCGCCGATGTTTCTATGGACTCCAACACTGTCGCATTGGATCAGAGCCTCGTAGTAGCTGAATCAAATCCTCGGGGAGGTCCCCTCGTTCGTGACGAAGCGGACCGGATGGAACTAGAAACGATGGCGGCTAATTTGGTCGAAGAAGTCAATCAAGCTGTTTCAAATTCGACGCCGGCTACTTCAGCTGTACCTCAACAAGTTGAAAGCGCTATTGAAGAACGGATTGGAATGACCCAGACGGGGCAACCTGATACCAACGTCCCACAGTCAGATGAAGGTCATAAAATGCAGATTGATCCTCCCCTCGAAGTCACTCAAGAACATATCCCCATACCAATTTTTTCAGACGGCCCGAGCGCTACAGCCCCTGATCACTCTGAGCTGACCAAACCCGCCCCGAGCGTTGAGGAACACGATTTGCGGCCTACGGCGAAGGCTATCTCTGTTGTCTCTTCTCTTGTCTCTGAAGTGGAGATGAGTGACTCCCAGTCATTCCCCTCAGCGCCTTCTTCTGAGCCGACCGTCAACGCATCGGACAGGTCCCCCCAAAGGTTTTCAAACCCTCACATGTCCCTATCGGATGTAAATGAATTGCAACAGATTTTGGACGCGACCGACACTGATGTCGGACTGAACACTACCGATCCATCTCTACAAGCAGACAACGCGCGTGTCATGATGCCTACAGAACCAACAAACGCTCCTTTAAATGTAGGTAGTCATAATCCTAGCGAACGGTCATTCGGTCTCTCTGGAACACCTCAGCCTCCCCAACAGATCCCTCCACTATCACATGAAGCCCAAATCCCAGTAACATCTATTATCAACCCTCAGTCAAGTACCGCATCGAATAAGCTTGTGGAACAACCGGAACTGCACTCCAACCCGACTCTTGTCGACGCAGAGCAGTCTGCCGCCCGACATGGCAATCTTCTGACTGACCCGCATTCCGCCAAGCCCAATCTTCATCCCCTTTCTAACGATCATCACCAATCAACCAGAGTAGAGCAACCGATAGTATCAGCTGTGATACCCGGACTCAAGATTCTCGATCATCTCCCGAACGCTCCGACGGCTTCTCCAAGCATCAATACTTCTCAAGACCCTCTGACCCCGCAGTCTATTGCTCCCGCCATACTTTCAGACCATCTTCCGCCCCCTAGTCCAACACAATCTCAAGAAGCACCTAATCGACACCTCGTGTCGTCCAACCGGCAGATCACCTCAAATGCCCCTTCCTCCGATACGACGGGCCCTACTCAACTGTCACCAAATTGGAACAGTTCAATCAATCCAAGTTTAGTTCCTGTCCCTCCTACTCGTCTGTCCGCCGGCGTTGTCCCTGCGACTACCATTACGGAAGTACCAGCGAAGGCTGTGGCCTCACAAGCCAGTTCTCAAGTTGACATGAGTAAAGGTGACTCCAGGTTGCCTTGGCGGGCAATGAGCGTGGAAGAGGAAATGAACAGGATGATCGAGCAGCAACAGCGCACGCAGATGGGCGTGTCCACAAACGATAGTCGGAACCTATCCAGCGTACTCACCACTTCTGGAACGCACCCTCAAACCAATAGTACCGGTACTAATGCGACGAAGACAGAGAGTATTCATCCCAAAAGCTCAGTGCACCATGTCGAACCGACGCTCACGCAATCGTCAGCGGGACCAAGCGTGATTGAGATGGATCCACAACTGAAGCCAATGAGCGTGAGCGCTTCGATACATCCTTCGATTACCACCAACCCAGTCGTGTCTTCGGCTCCGCTTCACGTGAATGTCCCAGCACCCATGCCGGGTACTAGCGGTGACGCGCTGGAAGCGCAGAGGGGTATCAATGTAGCAGCCGAAAACACAGAACTTTGCACTCCAACTATCCACTCTGGATCGATTGACCCAGCCATTAAAGGCTCTTTGCCAACTCATCGGGGACTTCCTCAATAGTGAGACCATGACATTGAAAACTACTACAAGGTCGGAAGAAGAGTAGATTAGGAATTATGATGCGTGTGTTTTTTCTTTCGTTGTTTTGATAATCTATTTTTTAGGTGGGGGACAGTAGCTTTTGAAGTTGTTGTGAATTTGACTTTGTGAATGGTAGATTTGAGTTTTTCTTTTCAAAACTTGGGATTCTCGTGTTGTCATATTCCAACAATAGTTTGTAAAAAAAAAAAGCGAGAGCTTGGTAGCATGATGAAGAGTCAATCAAAACTGTTTTCATGAACATAATTTTACTATCAAAGAAATAGTGACGTTGATTTTTGGTATTGAAGACTAAGATTATAGTTGATTGACCCTAAAACCTGTGTTCAGGGGAACCTGTAAACTGGTCTCAAGCCGCTTTCTTCAACCTGTTGTCATTCATCATATTTAGTAACAACTCAAGTGAAGTTTTTGCAAACGCAATTTGGAAGGTTTTAGTTTATTTATTGCCCCAACTTCAGGCACCTCTGCGCGGGGTTTTCACATGATTGTAATGAAAAAAGATGTTTTTAATAACGAAATTTGTGTTATTCAATTGATACAAGCCCATCTTGTCCAAATTATTAATCAATTTTTAGTAGTATGTATTCATCAACTATTGTAATCATTGATCTTTGGGGGAATTGTGAAACATATATATCCAATATTTGAATAATCGTTACTTGTCAGAGACAAATGTTTTGCTCTGTTAAGCGTATCTATCTAAGTATTTATTTTTGTGTGAGGAGGTCAGTTGAGTGAGTGCCAGCAGAAGCATACCTCGTTGTGTGCTCATCGCGGGTAAGGGTCCGTTATATGCTCACAGCGGGTATGTAAGCGAGTCAGACCGATTGTCAGAGCTGTCAAACTTGTTATCCTCAGTTGAGGTTGCCGTCAGATTGTCCAGTACCACCATTCAGGCTTCAGCCACCAACCTCATCCAATATTTTTAAACACTCTTAGTCTTCGTCACTTGAATGTCAAATCGATTTGGTTTGACCACCCATGAGGAGGAGCGAGCGCGCTCTCCTCCGGTCGATCTACCTCAGTCAGATTGTCCACCCCAACGAACGCTCTCACCTGCACCAATGCGAGAGTCGCTATCGGCTGATTCAGGAGGAGAACAACAAACTACACGACCAAGCATCAGCCCCCTACGTCGATCGCCCATCTTTCGACCTCATTCGCCCCAACTTGCTAGCCCGGGTCGAAACGCAGTCTCGCTCTCGCGCCAGTCATCGCTCCATTCTCAATTCAGCGATGCTGCTGTAGAGTCTTCTACTAACACTAGTCCTCTCATGAGTCCGCAAGTGTTGCCGAACGTAATGTCTGCTGTAGCGGGGAGGCGAGCGCGCAAGACAAGCCGGCACCCTTCTTTTTCTTATCACGGTTTGGAAGGCAAAGGTAGTACCGGGAGTGCGGTCCAGAAACCGGACTACAGTGAAGCTAAGATTGTGGTAGCGATGGTAGGCATATGATCCTTCTCAACTCGAAGACGTTCTAAAGAGGTTGATCCTCGTTTAAACGGTTTTCGGTTGACGTCTTCCAGGTCGGATTACCAGCGCGTGGCAAGTCTTACTTGAGTAATAAACTCCAACGTTATCTGAAGGTCAGGTGACCTCATCTATTCGTGGTGTGAGGATCGAATTATGTGCAGTTCAGGTCCTGAGACAGCCAGTTTTATATGGTTTCTTTGGTATGTTTCATCATCATCCTACGTGATTAGTGGCTCGAATTCAGTGTCAAAGTCTTTAACGTCGGCCAATACCGACGTGAGAGATATAAAGAGCGAGCGAAAAAGCTGGGTAAAAAGGAAGACCAGTCGGCGAATTTTTTTGGTAAGTCACAGTGAAATTGTGAGACAAGCTTGGTATGCTGATTGGATTCTATCAATCATTTTTAAACAGATCCTCATAACCAAAATGCTAGAGAATCTAGGGAGCAAATGGCGTCCGAATGTCTCGAGAGTCTGATCACATGGTTGAAAGACGGTGGAAATGTAGGTATACATGGTCAGTTGGATTTGGACTAAGCTTTTCACTTGAGAATATGCACAAGTCTCTTATCACTTGATCTATAGATGCTACTAACAGTACTAAGGCGCGTCGGGAGAATATCGTTGCCCGTCTCAAGCGAGAAAGAGGCATCAGCCTAATCTTTTTAGAATCGATCTGCACTGATCCAGCCGTCATTGCAGCTAACATTGCCGTCAAGGTTGCTAGCGGTGACCCTGATTATGACGGGATGCCCAAGGAGAAAGCTGAAGAGGATTTCCGCAAACGGATCAAACACTACGAAGATAACTATGAGCCTATTGACCCTGTTAGTGAAGGACATCTGAGCTTTTGCAAGGTCGTTAACGTCGGCTACGAAGTGACAGTCAACAAGATTGATGGGTGCGTTGCGCGGCTGTTCATCTGTCATTTGCTTTCGACGTGTCTCATCCCTGCCTCAATTGGTGCACCATGTCCATTCCATCAGATATCTGGCCTCTCGAGTAGCATTTTACTTGATGAATTTGCGTAAGATCTCAAATTCGTCTCTCTCTCTCTCTCTTGACAATAATCAAAACGCTGACCCTTCGTTTCAGACGTCACACCTCGTTCCATCTTTTTCACCCGTGTTAGTAGTACAAGCCTTCTGGAATGTGGAAGAGTAAACGCTTCAAATCACTAGATGTGGACATTAAGCTGAAATAGCTTGCTATAGCACGGCGAATCACAATACAATGTGGAAGGTAAAATCGGTGGTGACTCGTACCTATCCGAGAGGGGATCGCAATATGCGGAGGCGCTTCCAAAGCTGATCGCAGACTCTATCGGTGACACGCCCTTGACTGTATGCAATCTTTTTGCAGAACACCAAACCACTCCATGAAGAAGTACTGATAGATAAATGAGATCGGATTGCTTGTTACCAGGTTTGGACTTCGACCTTGAAGCGAACTATCCAGACCGCACATAAGTTACCGTATCCGAAACTGACGTGGAAAAGTTTGGATGAACTGGACGCTGGGGTTTGCGATGGAATGACGTATGAGGAAATTGAAGTCTGTCGTGATTGGTTTTGATCGCCGAGGATACAAGAGAGATCATTTTTGAACCATTTCTGTTTGGGTGATCACTGATACATAGGAACATTATCCTGAAGATTACGCTGAGCGCGATGATGACAAATTCAACTATCGATACCGTGGCGGGGAGAGTTATCGCGACGTGGTAGTGAGATTAGAACCTGTGATCATGGAGCTTGAGCGTCAAGAAAACATTTTGATCGTTTGCCATCAGGTAACAAGTCTCTATGACCTCACAAAAACTCTCTGGCGCGGCAATTGACATGTTGGTATCATGTCATTCTCTCAGGCGGTTTTGAGGTGTTTGTATGCGTACTTGTAAGTTTGGAAAGGTCGGCTGTTATCAGTTCATCATTCAAACTAGCGACTTGAGCACCATTTACTTATTTCTTTGGAATGCTTTGACTCCGCGGTTGCGATCGTCAAGTCATAATCTTAACCAAGAGGAAGTACGTATAGATTTCCTTCCTCTGTGAATGTCGACCATTTTACTCATGTATCCGGCACGGTTGCAGCTACCTTACATCAAAATTCCCTTGTACGTCGATTGACCAGATCTTAGATCGTGACTAGGCTCCAACTAGTTAGAGCATTCAAGATCTGATGACCAACATTCCACCACTTACCTAGGCACACGGTCATCAAACTAACCCCGAAAGCGTACGGATGCGACGAGGAACGTTATTCATTACCGATCGAAGCGGTTGATACGACCAGGTGAGTCCTTTATAGGATAGATTTACGGCCGAATGCGACCTTAACATCACGGCCTCCTTTCATCCAGACCTAAACCGCTCAAGTCGACTTTAATGCCGAAACCGGAAGCCCAGGATGATTCACCTTCTCCCAGTACTAGACCGTAAGAGACATTACATTGCACTTCTTCCTTTTTTTTTTTTACTTTCTACCACCTTCGTTTTCTTTACCTCTCGCCAGCTTCATCTTCGCCAAGTGGCGGACAGAGCTCAGAGTATGAACACTCTTTTTTTGGATAATTTATGGAGTGGTGGTGGTAGTGGTTACATGCGTTGGCCACGCCGAAAAGGGTAGTGGGCTTTGGGTGACTAAAGTGATTCAGCACTCAGAGCATGAGATGGACATTTGTAGATTAAAAAAATAAAAATAAAGAAACAGGTCCTTTATCTAGCCTAAAGCAAGAGTAGAAGTATACTGATTGAGTTGTGGACAATTTATGCGCTGTCAGGCCCAAGAGTTCAAAACCGATGGCCAATGCTTGAAGCTTTTGGAATTCTTGGATCTTTTTTTTAGAGCCATGGTATGTGTGTTTGTATTTTTGTGATTTATGATTTTTATTGTTCTCAGTGTTGGTGATACAATGCTCATAAATATTGTATTGTGATTACTATCATCTAGAAAGACGAAACAGTCTTATGATTGTATCCTTATCAATATTTTCCCTAATCCAACTCAATTCACTAGTTTACCATTCATCCAAGATTGTTGTTGCATAAAATAAAAACCTTGGAGCCCCAATACTGCAATTATATTCACTTTGCCAAAGATGTTACAGCCCACAAGACTATTGACCACTTGCATCAATATTTCTTGAAATAAGTCATTCTATCAAATAAGCTGTAGATCTGTCTTCCCTGATTTGATTTGCCCACCAATGTCATTTCATGGGTTGCTTGAACATTTGAAACTGATACAGTGTAGTGTCCAGGCTGCCCAGTCAGGTGAGAAAGCTTTGGTGGTTTCCCAGTCTTGCATGTACCCACGTATGGGGGGTGTGCTGTGGAACTTCAACAGTGCTAAGCTATTGGCAGAGCTTGGAAGGGAGGAAACAACAAAAATACTCAAAAACAGAAGATTTGTAAGAAACTGTGAAGGCATTTTGGTGTTACTGACCCTTATATTCATATTTTTCAAGTCCACAGAATACAGGACAGATCCTGGCAAAATTTCTAACAGACTTTACTAGGAAAAAACACACAAACAGGGCTCTAAAACTCAAAAATCTCGGAATTCAGCAATAAAAGCTATGAATTATAAGACTAACAATTACTCTAAAACTATCAGGGACTCAATATCAAAAATACTAGGACTCTAAACCACTAACAGGACACACACTATTGATCATATTAACTAAAACTATAAGCTACTATACTCTAATTCAGGTCTGATGGGCCAAAAAAGGGAAAAAAAGGGGGGAAATTACTTGGCTGGCTTATATAGACAACAGCCACAACTAGAGAACAACTTGCTGTCTTAACCACAAATGGAAAAGTGATAAAAAAACAAGGGACCACACAGCAATACCCCTTTATCAACCTCCAGAGCAAACTTTCAAATGAAAAAAAACAAAAACAAGAATCCACTTAGTCTTCATTCAGCACATACAATAAACACACTCACAAGCCAGAAAACCACACTAGAGCCTCATACAACAAAAAGAACCACCTCATTGCATCCACATTAAGTTTTTAGACTACTTTCTTCAGTACCTTTCTTCTTTATTAATGCCTCATTGCACTCAAAATTTGTATAAATGCTTCTCTGCCTTCAAAATGACAGAATTCCTTTGGTTTTTACGCCCCAATGACAAGACCCCCATATTCTAATTCCAATCCTTCCGCTATATCACCTATATTGATCTAGCCAAGCTTCACTATAACTCCTTCAACTAGCCTTCCTAATGATAAACAAATGAAAGATATAAGATTTTCCTATTGACCCTGAATAAACCACATGGAAATCCATCAAATGATGTCATTCTGCCACCAAAGTGCCTCATCTCTCTCTAAACCAGTACTTCCACTCTGTTTCAACCTATACCACCACTCCTCCCTCATTTATTCCATACCCAATACAAAAATACACCTATTTTCAGCTTTTCAACATTGTTAGACTACCTATTTTATTTTACAGAACCTGCTGTGACCAACCCAGTTAATAAGTCAGAAAATGAAAGTTGTAGAGCAAACTCATAAGAATATTTTGAGCTACTGTAGCCCTTAAAATCAGGAAAACTGACTGAAAAAGTCTTATACACCAATAATTTTGAGTATATAATGCTATTGTATACTATTGTGTAAGGGTTTCTTTTTACTCTACTTATACAACTACTTCTGTGTATTGATGGAAGTTTGAGAAAGTCTTCCTGTTTTTGAACACTGATATAGTGTATAGATGATGTAAGTGTGTGCGGATAACAATCTCAAGCTCTGTGGTAAGGATGCTGACCTGATATAGTGTATATATGATGTAAGTGTGTGCGGATAACAATCTCAAGATCTGTGGTAAGGATGCTGACCTTCACAGAGGTTCAGCGGGCAATGACAGAGAAGATGAGAAAGCAAGCTGTGAGCTCAACTGGTCCACAAAAGGAGGTATAGTTCTCTTTCCAAAGACTAAAGTATTAATTCCCTGATATAGTGTATATGTGATGTAAGTGTGTGCAGATAACAATCTCAAGCTCTGTGGTAGGGATGCTGACCTACAACATGTGAGAGAAATGAGAATGATTAGGGTCTATGAGGATTTGATAACAGATTTGAAAGAAAGAAAGGTGTCTAGCATGTACCTTCAAAGAGGTTCAGTGGGCAATGACAGAGAAGATGAGAAAGCAAGCTGTGAGCTCAACTGGTCTACGAAAGGAGGTATACTAGAGAGAGAAAACTGTTAAGATTGTTTGAGGGCGAGATAACTTGGAACGATGACAGTATAAGGGAAATTGAAAGGTTATGTACATTCTCTTTCCAAAGACAAGAGGAAAGAGAGCGTACACGAGACAGACGGGTACAACACTTATATCATCTTTCCAAAACTAAACCTGTAGCACACTTGGTGGTTGTCTCCACATGCTCGTGAGTGAATTGTTGGCAGGTGGATGAAGCCATTTTTTGTGAGTGGAATTGTGAGTGTGTGTCTGTATACTCACGGCTCCTCCTTAGAAATTACTTATTCCTTCTTATGTAATTCATCTACACTTCCTTTTCTCAGTTTTTGTCAATTGAACACCAACAAAGTTGTTTGTTATATGATTTTGTACACTTTCTATCTTTGTCAGGGTGTGGTCCCAAGAGGTGACCAACCACTGAGCAAGAACCCTCTGAGAATGACGTCAGGGCTCCATCCCCTTCTCATAACATGATATTAATCAATGGATTATGAAGAAGGGGGGTGATAGACTTAATATGCCATCATAGTTCCTCATTCATTTATATGAATAAAGATGAGGCTATCATCTATTCGATAGCATGTGGAGGAACAGGATTCCCTTATGGGAATGAGAGGAAGTCCTCTCAACTTAAATAACTCTTTCACCAATATTATTCTGAAGATAATAAGTGAAGTTGAGTTGATTGAATTAATTATGATTAATTTCAATAGAGGAAACAAGTCTATATATAGAGAAAGCAATGAAAGAGAGACATGTGAAAGTAAGGAGGAAACTCATTGGGGTAGATCAGAGATTGGGGGAACTCCCAAGGGTATATCCAGTGGATATACATCTTCCAATGTGTTATTTACCCAATAATGAATATATTTGAATATCTATTCATTGTTCAGGATATATTGATATGCTTATCTCCAACAGGTACAATATGTAGTATTTATTACTACCACATCTAATTTATATGTACACTCTGTTCTACATTTAGTTTATGTAATATATTCTATCACATATGTAATCTATATGTAATATTTTTTCTATTAGCCACTACCCTCTGTTGGCAGGCTGACAACTTTTGTACTACTAGGCTATCTTTACTGATTAGAAAGTTGATTCTTCCCATAGGCTCAAAAGAACTGATTAAAATTTGTTTTCTGCTATTTTCTGATAAGTATGATCAGTAATGATGTTATAATAATGTGTATGGATGATAAACTATCTCCTTAGACCATTTTGGTGCACCACAGTGCCCACCCCCTTTTTTTTTGGAAAAAGTACTCACCTGGGTACACCCATGCCCATCACAGGACTTTCAAGCCAATTTTTTTTTGTGCTCTCTCACCCAAACTTGGGTTTGAGTTATAAGTCCTTCACTAACACTTGTCAGCTTCCCTACCTATTCAGTAAGGACTTGGTTAAGTTTAGAAAATATCCTACCCACTTAAAAAATTTGGCAGGATATTTTCTCTCAAAAACCTATCCCCTGACAGATTTTTTGCTGAACGACCTTCTAATAATTTATATCAAACTCTGAAACTTCCTATGAGAATGTTTTTCTTGATGCCTGGAATAAGCTTTCCTATTTAACTTTCCACCTTCCTCTATACCCCCATCCCTTTTGCACACCCTGAAAACATCTTTATATCCTTTCAAAGAATTGACACCCACTTCCAAACCCAAAAACTGGATTCAGAAGTCTCTCAATTGTTTTACAGGTACTGTAGAGCTGTATCCTGGATGTACACCTTCCAGAGGTATCCAGGTTCACAAAAACCAGTGTCAGGCCCTTTTGCAGCCTGGTGTGGCTTATCAATCACCAAAACTTTTCCTGTTACTCTAGCTCAGTTTCCTTTTTCCTCTTGTAGCTCACACTCTTTTGATTCCTACCAACCCAAAGGAGATTGCCAGTTCACCAGGAGTTCACTTGAGACTCACAGTAAAACAGTAAAAGGGTTGTTTGGTAACTTTTTTCTGTTACAGGCCAGCTTTTCTGTAAGCATGGAAAAATGTACACCCAGTATCATGTCTTTAGAGGGATTTCACCTCAAATCTGTATCTGATCAAAGGCTCATTCACACTTTTCCTCACTGTCAGCCTTGAGCCCATCTATGGTGTACCACAGGCCTCAAAGCCTATGTAATACATTACCTTACATCTCATTCTCTAGTATCAAGAGCAGTATATGCACAGACACTTACAATAAATGTGTATATGGAAATATTCTTATGTGGAAGAAACACCTCAAAGGACATTCCACAAAAACTATGGAACAATCTAGCAAAAGGGCTGATAGGGATATAAAAAGGGATCCCAAACAAGCCCTGGAGGAGAAAGTGGACTCCATCAGAACAAAGATCATAGTAATACCTCAATTACTCATTGGCCAGATACACTCTCTGTCCAGACAGTGACTTTATCCACTCTGAAGAAGACCTCAGTGTAAGTGAACCATTTCCCTCCCCTACCTTGACCAACTGACCTTCCTCTCTACTTGTACTACATTAGCTTGGATCTAAGAATCCCGTTTACTGCCTGATTCATAAGGTACAGGAGAACCCTGTTGGACTGGCTAGCCACAGAGGTTGTCACTGGTCAACTGCCACAAGTGAAAACCAGATTTGAGTGTAATACAAGCCCCTACACAGAGTGCTCACTGGCCATAACTGGATAAGGTTGCCTTAGTCTGAACTCAGGTGTACTCAAAAAGACACTGAGTCTTGACTGTCAGCCCTGAGGACTGCTGGGCAGTCCCATAAGGTATCACAGGACAATACCCCCAGTATGAACATAAGAGTAACACTGTAAAATAATTACATATACATTACAAGATATAACAAATAACATCTCAGACTCAGTATCAAGAGTCACATGTGCTGTAGTAACAATACATGATATGAAACATACCTCACACATAAGCATAATACCCCTTCTTTCAACCTCTGTACCACAAACAAACCCTTTAGAGAGGGAAAGAGCTGAGATTGGACTATATAAAGCCCCTTCTCAGCTCATGGGCTCAGACCCTTTTTCACACCTTTGACCACCAACACCTAAATTGAACAAAAGCACAACATTGAGGATTATCCTAAGGAAATCTACTCAATAGTGCACTGTTCATAAAGTCAAAGTTAAAGAAAGGTCTTATCATATATAAAAGGTCAGATAGGCCATCTATCCTAGCATTCATCAGGGTTTGCCTTTGGGTTTCTTGAGATTTCCCAAAGTAAAACAATAGGATGTACTATCCAGGGCAAGCTTAAAGATATAGCTCAAGAAAGCTATTCTTGTCCCTGCTTTCAGGAAAGGAATACTCCTACTTCCTCTGAGGACCTCTGGTAACCTCAGTAATCTCCCAAGCAGAGCAACCTCAACAACCTAGCTCAGGCTAAGAAGGTAAGTTGGGTCTTGCATAAATCCTGTTCTTAGAGGTCAACTAGCTGCACTCCACACCTGGTGGCACCAGTAGTGTAGACCTACAGTACCTAGTTGTAGGTGGGAGGCCTTGACAGGTCCTTCTTCCTGTCATTTCAGCCAGGAGCTTAGCCTCACAGTAGTTCAGCCCTGACATTGACACTCACCATCCAAACCCTTCCCATTGTCTCTGGTGTCAAACAATTTGGTCAAGTCACTCTATACACATGGTAATGGTGACCCAAAGTTCATGCTTGCAAGTGAAATTCTTAACTTGTAAGGATCAAATTTTCCTTCAAAACTGGTGGGCCATTGCCATGCTTGATTTTTTTTGGCTTATACATATTTAGAAATGTATTCTTCAAAAAGGTTCGACTATGTATGAAAGTGTGACTCAATATGAAACTACTGTATATATCTTCACTGTTCAAAACCACCCATCAGACCGATTCCCAGGGCCGTATAGATAAGACAAGTACGTAAAAACACAGGAGATGGAGCACGTTTGTTCAAGTATGAACCCCTTTCGATCTGAATCTGATAGAGAGTGGTAAGAAATGGCTGTTGGGTAGTTGAGAATCTTCACACAATTCACCATGATACAAGACTGTAGGGTGACCATCTGTCAAAGTGGACTTTTGATTTTGAATGAGCTCAGAAGTTCAGTTAGTGAAGTCGGTGGGTGTCAAACCGTATCAAACCTTCTTAATTTTCTGTCCCACCTGTCAGTCTTGGCCCCACTCCCATCGGCCAAGTATCCCATCTGCTTGGTCGTGGTTCGTTTGGTTCAATTCGGTATGTATTGATGAAATTTTTGGAATTTCTTTGTCCGACTGCTGTTTGTCTGCTGCTGCCTCCTTTTTTTTCTCTAGCGCTTTTCCTCACAGCATGGCTCTCAAATCTGACTACTAAGCCCGCGCTCTCGGTGGATTGGATGTGCACCTGACCACTCCAAATAGAATCGTACTTCCCTCCAAGTGGCTAGTAACACCCTACGAATCCTCATATCCTCTCTTTATCCACTCAAGCAAAAGTTCCAACACTACTTCCGACTTGTTTCTCGAAACCCTTGCGTACTTTCCTGCAGTAATTGCTCCACCGATTCGATAAAACTCACATCTGATCTGACGCTAATCGTGTCGACTTCTGCGGCCCCAATATCTTCATTCTGCGACTTCTGGACCCGGGAACGCTCAGAGTGCTCGATCAATTAAAATATTACATCGAACCATACTTTCGTCAGTTTCTCAAACAGCCAGCCCTCCAGCTATTTATGGGTAACTGATAGTCTCTCTGTTCACAAGTCAGAAATCTCGCATCAACAAACTCACTCCAAAAGGACGATGCGGCCCGATTTAGGACCTATCCTCCATGATGAGGACGAAGAGCCGAGTGGGATGAAGACGCCGCTTGACTTGCAAGATTTCGAGCATCTCCTCCCACTCTTCAGCACTCCGCCCTCGGATCTAGCATTTGCCGGCCAGCTCTTTCTCTCACCCGAACTTCCGACAGCCCTCGACTGTTTTCCAACTTCTCCACGGCTTCTTGATTTTACCCCTGGGCCGTTCGATCGACCACTCACCACTAGGACGGTAAGCGAGCCGGGAGCAACTGAAGAAGATACCAGCTCTGACACTGCTCTACTCAGACGTCTTCTCATCAGCCCCAAAGCTGCTCAGCCTCAACCGGCGCGATGTGAAGCCAATCTGATTTGTGAGCAAGCCCTCCTCGACTACCTCGGCCTGGCAAAAGATAATGCGCGCTGGGATTCTTGTGAGCCTTTGTGCAGTTCACCTCTCTTCGAAGTCACTCACCCTCCGGTTTCAAGAAAAGATGGTTTTGGACCTCTCCGCGCTTCTTCCCGTTGGAGCGGTCACCAACGATCGGGTGCAAGATCATACTCTGTATCTGTCCGCATCCTTCACCTTGACCTCCAAACCGGCTCTGGCTCTGGCTTACTCGAGATCACCGGACTGACGGAAAAATGGCCAAAGCTAGTAACCTTCTTCGACATTGAGTTAGTTGCTCTTTTCTACGTTTATTCCAAACTCAGACAGCCTGACTGACACTCCTACTAGGATCGTGGGCACTCATCATAGCTTCATGACCAAGTCGTGGGGAGCTACTCCTCAGTCTGATCACGCCCATTGGTCTCGATTTCCGCATTATCGTCGGGCACGGAGCCAGGAGCGGGTCCGAAGGGTAGAAGATCAAGCCGCCTACCAACCGTTCTTGTTCATGCGTTGGAAGGAAAGGTTCTTGGACGGAAACCCTCAGCGACGTGAAATCGAAGGGGCGAGCTTTGCTGGTCAGTCACTCCTTGGTGTGATCAGCAAACCAATGCTACCGGGTGTATGTAATTCACTTGTGATATCTATTAACCTCCACGGTATATGTGGTACCCAAACCATAGGCTTCTACTATGCCTGTCTGGACCTTACGGGCGTGAGCGCTGAAGGCTCGGAGCCCGGATCACCAGCACATGCGCACCGCGCCAGCTTTGTTCGTAACATTGGCGATGACCGCCGACAAAGCCCAGATGATTCCTTGAGCGGAGGCAGCGACAGGAGTGCGAGTCCAGTATCCCGTCACCGCCTCAGTGGGATAGGACAAGAAAAGGGAGTCGTGATACAGGAGATGCAGCCAAGCTGGCACATGTCCACCGAGCCTCTGCCCTCGATCCCAATATCATACACTGGACAAAGTTGGAGCGATGCTCGTATTACAGCCTATTACTACCGTAAGTAGAGTAACCGGGTGCTTGAGGGTGTGCTTTGGTGCTATTATCACTGATTCTTACCACTATCTCACTGTTGATAGATGCAAAGAGTGAACCATACCAAGAACTTAACCTCCAACCGGACCACCATCTACCTCATACCCCTGTGGCCGGACCATCTGCAACTTACCAATTCAGCTAATTTCCTCCCTCCCTTCTCTCTTACCATCATTGAAAAAAAACTACATCACTGTTCTTCCAATTCTATGTTTGTCGTCTGTCTTTGGTGATTTCTGCTCGTTCTTTAGCCTTCCTTTTGCTACTGTGTATCTGTCTGCTTTTTCTGGGTGCTCTACTCTGGCTGGATCTATCTCATACAAGTTGCACTTTCTGTCTCATCAAATTTACTTCCAACGCCGTCGTCTTCCACTGGTAAAGACAGACAAAAACCAGGCCTTTGGGTGATGTATTTTACACTGGTACTTCAAGTCTTGCTCATTCATATTCTCGTGGTCGATCTTGTCAATCATACGTATTGCAACTTTTAAATGTAATTATGTATGATATTTAATAGCGCTGGATAATCTGAATGTAAAGGTTTCCAGCAGCTGTAGGAAAGAAAAAACAAATTTAATGTGATTTATTGATGTTCAGTTTAATGAGGCTCTGAACCACAGAGGAGTTTTTAGACTTCTTCCAGCTGCTCTTCACCTTTGATATCTTGGTTTGACTGATCAAGAGCTACTTTCTATCTGACCAAATTACTGGGAAATTGTGATCTTCTTTCCCGTCGCTTTTTGTTGAAACTTTTATGTTGGATACCAATCTTGTATCGCACCACCCTACAACTTCAAAAAAGCTGTCATTTGAGCCCTCTACCCCATGAGTGATAGTAGCTCGGACAAAATTAGACGCGCGGTTACTTTGTAGCTTGCTCAGAGCATGTGGTGTGTTCCACGAAACCGTATTACGTATATTGATTATCAAGATGTGAGACCAAAAAAATAACAATGCATTAGTGCGTAAAGTATAATCACATCGGTTGTACAAGTTTGTAAATGTGCTAGAATGCGATTAAGTAAATGAAAAAAGTGAATGAATTGACAATAGACGATGCTTCTCTGAGTAGACATCAGTTGACTAGGACGTAGATGGTCATTAGAGACGAGGTAGTAGATGATCAGAGAGTAAGGGATACTAGACTGTAGAAAGAGCAAGCGGTTCTAGTCTGTAATTGATCATTACAGAGGAGGTGCATGACGTCATACGATGCTGTGAATTAGGAAACTTGAATATAAGAAAGAGTCATTATGACGTATTTTTCGATTTCTTCTTCTTTACCGTTTTCCTGCCTCACATTTCGAGCAGGTTTTCTCTTCATTACGGTCATCTCTTCCTGAGGTCGTTCTCCCCTCAGATTACTTAGGAGATATATTATCTCTTCAGCATTTGTTTTATTAATGTATGCAATATCCGAAATCAAGATGGAGAGGAAGGACGTTTGCTCTGTGAGCTACGCACAAAACTCTCCCAGGCAGTGATCATGAACAAGACAAAAGCTTGACCCTCAGGACTAGGTACATCGGGTGCAAGGACGGATCCCCAGTTGAATGGATCAACAACGGGAAAGACAATACCAGTTGTCCGATTGACATGGTGTGAGAGAATCGCTGTGCGCGCATGATCGATCTGGTCCATGGGCAGCCGACTAATCTTTTCTGGAAAGTAGGTGGCTACTCGATACCCTGAGGCAGCTAAGAGTGCCGTCCCTGAAACTTCTTCGACTGATCACGAGGAAGGATAGGACAGGTTATCTTCAGTATAGCTTCACCCCCGAAGACCTCCTTTCCGACTTACACGTCGCGTTCCCATATCGGTTCTGGAGAAGGCCAGAGGTGGGTGATTGGAACTTGAAGGCTCCGACCACAATTTCGATCGTCCATTCGATCAAATTTTCTCTCCACGGCTTTGTTTGTTCCCGTAAACTTTTGTCGGCCATATTATTCATCGTAGCCCACATTCGAATCATACCACTTGCTGACCAGGCGTTACCAGTTGACCACAAGGTTTCGTCCTGCGAAGAGCCTTTTAGAAGGGAAAAAAAAAAAAACAGATTGAGCTTCTTGTGCTGCAAAAAAAGTAACAAATTGCAATTTGAGATCACACCTAGTCGAATATGATTCCAAGTCTTGGTTTGACGATCTCGCATTGCTTTTCGATATTCCTCAGCTTGTCGGTAGCCAAGTCTGAGTGTGAGCCAGTCCCCAGTGGCAGCGCCGTAGTAGACCATCGAAGGAGGAGCCATGAACATAAAATCATCCCTTATAGATCAACTCACGTCAGTGACAAGAGCAATAGAAAGATGTTGTTTCGAAGGTAGTGCTTACCACAGTTGGAGCTCTTTGACTCGATGTGAGATTGCTCCGTCTGGGGTACGTCGGATCATTCTCACTAAGAAATCGATCTGATCTTTCGCGACTTGAGTATAGTAAGCTTGATCCCAACCGTACGGACTTTTTTTGACGGTGGCACCCATGACCATGACGGCTATTAACAGACTTGCAGGGTCGCCAGCCGCATCATCCTCAATGATGGGTCCTATACCAGGCTTGCGTTTTCGGAGGATAGGGTCGATCAAATCAAATAGAAACGTTGGATAGGGAAGATTTGATTTTCGGTCTAACGGGATATTTGGTGTAGGCGAATAGACGCTGAGGGTAGGGTAAAATTCTTCAAGCATGTACTGCGCCAGCGTGCCCCATTCCCAACTGTCTTATTCAAGGTTCATGAGTAACTTTATCTGAGTCTGAGATCTTCTCAGATATCAAAAACTGACACACCTATGGTTTGCCGAACGCCTAAGCACCTCGTATATCAACTGTCGTGGAATTGGTCCGTTGGAGGTACTACTTTGATTCATCACGAGCCCGTACGAGAGTTTGCTTGGGCTTGCTGACTCAGTCAGATCCGTGCTAGGGCTCGGAACATTTGGGGTAAGCTCAAGTGGAGCTGTTGACGGAACTAAAAGTGGGGCTGTTGCCGGAACTACAAGTAGCACTTCAGGTACCAAAAAAAAAGGTGCTGCGACCAGTGAAAAAAGTTGACGATGGACCCTCTGGTGACTAGAACTTTGGATTGAACTCGGAATCGAGCAACACAGGAATAAAAGAAAGTGGAGACCAAGGAAGTTCATCGTAATGCTTGAGTGAGACTAGGAAGTTGTATTATTTGATTCGAAAAGATGGAGGTTATAAACGTAAGGAAAGACTTCAGACCAAAGGCTCAGGATGAGGTAAGTAAGCTGAGGTAATGCTCTGCACCAGCGGCACTGGAAATAAAGATCTTGGCTCGTTTCCATGTCAAATTCGTTCAGAGGCTGGTACTCCTCAACCCTCCCAGTCATCTCCGAATTCTTCGAGCCGAGGAAATATTTTCGAGGTCGCTTTTCTCACACCGTAACTCGTATAAGTATGTATTTGTTTGACGGATGTCATCAGGATTAATATATCACAGGGAATTATCGCGTGTCACTTGTTGAATTCTACAAACACGCATAGGTCATGTCACAGACCTTGTGCTTTTTCCCAAACTGCACATCGTGTTTTTATATTTTTTTAAATTTTTATTATTATTATTCAATTTTAACGTGCATATAGGAGCCGTTAGGGCTATCATACACGGAACCTTGCGAGCACCTGTAAAAACCCATGGCTG
>KI568735.1:0-11273 GCA_000500245.1 Cronartium ribicola 11-2
TCCACCTCATCATTGTTGAAGTCCACTCTGTTCCGGTACCCGAAGTTCCACCGCTGACACCCGGAATATTCGTACTCCCTACTTTAGCGAGAAGCAAACTCAGAAATGGACAACCATTTCTAGTTTGACTGTATGTAGTGCGGAATGTAAAAACAATAGCACTTAAAAAAAAAAGTCAACCTTGGCGTGCATACAGTTTGGCCTGGATAGTGCCGTACTGTATATGTACAGTATCGTACAAGTACGCACTCACAACTTGAAGGGTTCCAATGACTAAGCAGCCCATCCAGAACAATCATGAAGAGCTTTTTCAGGCGTGTACCAGATTTAAAGTCCAATAGAATCTGAAGCGCCGAAACCAGCAAATTTCAGACTTGAGATCTACCACTCTATTGCAGTTGTCGTGAAGGGATGATGGGTGAGTGGGGTTGGACTATTGGTGGATTAATAGGGTCATGAGGTGCTTGTCTGTGTCCGTCTCGAATATCTGGGAGGAGGTGAGAGTGGTGAGGATTAAATGAGTTGAGTGAGTATTAAATTTTATGGTGAATGAGATTCCAAGTTAGTTGGATGTATGCACTTAACCCTGCCGTTCGGCTATCCTTTGATTTAGGTCCGATACCACATACTCCACCCTTCTCCCTAACTCAACTCAACTCAACTCAACACTCACTCACTCTCTTCTCACCCGTTATCGTTTTCTCCAAAATGGGAGGTAGGTTACACTGAATTGTTTGGAATTCCCTAACCCTTTTCGACCGCTGAATGGACAGATGAGTTTAATGACCCTTTTGATTTGAGCAGGTCATTCGGTACTTCCTATCGACGTCCCCAAGTTGAACGTACCAAAGGTCTCCTTCAAGATCATCAATCCTCCTGATCAGTCTTCATCCAGCCAGCCAGCTACTTCACTCGCCGACCCGACGAAAAAGAATTTACAGTCGTACGGTTACAACTCGTCTACTCTCTGGGTGGTCAGTCATATCGCTCATCAATTCTTTTGTTTATCGCGTCTTCATCTCTGACCAGTTCGAACGTATCCGTCTCTGTGATGTTTTTTACAGCCTCCAAGTTCTTATATTCGGTGGGTCCAGCCGGCCGAAGATGAACTCGATAAGCGATGCGAGTATGACATGGATGAACAGGGTCAACACCTTTCAACTTCTCATCACTCCTTAGCATTTCAACTTATACCTCTCCTACAGATCACGAATGGCTGAACGCACTCAACCTCGATCGAAAGAGTCTTGGTATCGATCCCACTTCATTTGAATTTTTCGAAATCATTATGGACCGGCTTGAGAAGGAATGGTTCCAACTCGTTGGCCCTTACTACTCATCTTTTACCTCAACTATTCAAACCCTGCTGATCATCTTGACTCATTTAGAATCGAAAGTTGATCAAGCCAGATGCCAACTTGGCTACCACTGAAGACAGCCGTTGTGCGATTTGCGAAGACGGCGATACGGAGAACAGCAACGCGATCGTGTTTTGCGATGGCTGTAACTTAGCTGTACACCAGGACTGTTATGGAGTCCCCTACATCCCTGAAGGCCAATGGCTTTGTCGGAAATGTACCGTCTCTCCCGATCGACCGGTCGTACGTCTACCTTGCTCACCTGCTTTACCCCTTCTGATTGGACTCACTCAAGACCAGGCATTTGCCCCTTTGTCTTAGACATGCGTCCTATGCCCCAACTCGTACGGTGCGTTCAAGCAAACCGCCGAGAACCAATGGGCACATTTGCTCTGTGCGATCCATATCCCCGAAACCGGAGTAGGGAATGCAATGTACATGGAGCCGATCGACGGCGTGCGCAACATACCAAAGCAGCGATGGAAGCTCGTAAGTTTTTTAACCTCCCAATCAGCGTTTTTGTCGAGTTATTTTGAGTTGAACCGTTATGCGCTCAACATTCTTTGATTGACACATTCTCATACATGACCTATGCTGACCGATAATCGACGTTCGATGTTTGGCCCAACAGAAATGTTACATCTGTAAACAGTCCTCAGGAGCTTGTATTCAATGTTCAAGCCGAAATTGTTTTCAAGCTTATCATGTCACCTGCGCTCAGGACTCTGGTTTATACTTGAAGATGAAACCATCGGCGCCGGTGCCGGTGTCAGGGAATTCAAACGGAGTCATGGGATCTCCTCAAGACTCATCTCAAACGACTGGCCGTCCAGCAGTGGCGGAAGGGTCTACTCAGACCCGAAGTTTTTGCGAGAAGCACTCTCCGGTTTGCCCATTTCTTTTCAAGCCCTCCATGTGCCAGGAACCACCTGTGCCTCTCATATACTGAGTACGCATCCTCTAATTACTTTTTCCAAGCAGAAAGGTCACATTGAGGCTCTCCAAGCTGCAGCTCAGGCCAGGACCACGACATTGAAAGCTGAGGCCGAGACTAAATCTGATGACAAGACACTTGGAAATGACAAAAGCGATCCTGCTCTCAACCCTTCAAAAGATCATCTCCTCACCGTGACACCGAAGAAGATCACTTCGTTGGATGATCTCCGGACGCTGAAACTTATGGCGACCGGCTCTCATTCCTCCAAGTCAGCACGGGCGTATCGCAAGACTTACTCTAGCGGCCCGCCGTTGGTGCCCGAATATATCTTCCAACGAGTCATGGATTACTCCAGTAAGTTACGATGCCAACATAAGAGAGTGGTCGTAACCTTGATATGCAAGTATTGGAGCTTGAAACGTGAAGTTAGGCGAGGTGCTCCTTTGCTGAAGAGGCTTCATGTAGAGGTGATCACGAGTTCAACATCTTTATTCATTTGGGGGCAGCACCTGATCATTGTATTCATCACGACCGCAAATATTTTTCGAAAATTTGGTACCGTCTAGCCATGGACAGCGGCAAATCCCACTAGTCCACAGGATGAAGAAGACAGGCGTAGGAAATACGATCTGCTTCTCCGCATTCGGCAAGATCTACAGCAGGTCAAAAATCTTGTTAGCCTTGTTTGTAAGCGAGAAAAGGTCAAGTTGATGCAGTCCGAATTACAAAAAGAGGTATTGGACAGAATCATCGCTCCTCAATATGCAAGCATGTACAGGGCGCTGAGCGCAGCAGTCGAGTAAGTAGCTCCCTATTTTTGATTCCCTCTTTCGACTCAACGCAGATTTATCATGTTTTGACGTTCCCTGTTCTGTTGATTGTATGGCATGCTAGCGCCGACAAGCAAAAATATTTTTTGAATCCTGTCGCAGTTGCCGATGCACCTGATTATTACGACATCATCAGAAAACCCATGGATTGGTCTGCCATCAAGCGTCGGCTCGAACAATACGAGTACACTTCCATTCCCGATTTCATTGTCAGTGTCTCCACTCCTTGTAACTATCTGATGTACCATACTTTGATCCATAAACCCCTAATACAATACTGCCATGATAATTCAACTGACACATTTTTTCAAATTAAAATCATCAGGCCGATCTCCAACTTCCTATCGTGAATGCGAAAATCTACAATCGGCCCACAACCACATATCATAAGGCTGCCATTCGAGTCGAACGAGCTCTCCAGCCCATCATCAATGATCTCTTAGCATCTCCGCATGTGTCCCCCATCACCAGCACGGGCGTTGGTGGCTTTCCGGACCCCCAACAATCTCAACATTTCCTCCAGCTTCCACTTCTTCTTCCGCCTGAGTCGATAGATGCGTTGTTCGGCCCATTGCAGGGGGCGCATTCTCCAATCTCTTATAAGCGTACTTACGAGGAACTAGTCGAGAACAGAACTGCCAAGCGCGAAAGACGCGAACAAGCGGCCCTGAAGAAACAGTCAAGTGTTGTCCCTACACCTATTATTCCTCGACAACCACCGAAGAGGCCACCGAAGCTTGATCTTTCCCATCCCGTCGCTGGCCCATCACGCGATAATGCAAAGAGCGAAGCCGCGCCTGAATCATCTTCTAAGACGAAGAGCGCCGTGAAACCGGCATCTACCATAATGACCATAAAAGGGTCAAAAGTGAAACCAACTCCACAATCACGGAAAAATTCGAAGGCTTCCACCTTGGCGGAAGGATCTTGCCAACCTTCGATCGCGGGTGAAACCTCTAGACCAACCACACCTAGCAGCGCGCAAAGGTCGACGGCCAGAAAGCGTCGCCGAACGTCGACTGAGACCGCAGGTTCGGAAGCTCGGGTCAAGAAACCTTACACGCGGGTCAAGCCGCCGGAGCAGCTGATGGAAGAAGCTGTCATCGAACAGCATAATCCTAATGCTACTAAGGGCCAGCTTCGTTCCTTGAAGTTGCGTGCTCTTTACGCATGGCGCATAGCGGATCGCGAAAAGGGTATGACCGAGCAAGAGAAAGCAAAACGACGGCGATTGCGGGAATACATTCGACTAAAGCGTGAGGCTCAACGGCTCGAGCAAGGCAAACCACCACTCCTGATTGGGCAAAACGATGAGGACATTGAGACGAAAATGCCGCCTGGCTATCGAGCTTCGATATCTCATATTCCCAGATTCGATGCCCCTGCTGGTGAACGGCAAGTACCTCAAGAGACGAATGAGAAGAACGAGGCAAATGGAACGAGCCCGGCCACTGTTGATCAGCTTAGCTGGGACGCGCAAGCAGCCGCGATTGCGGAGATGGACGCAGCCGATCAGGAAATCAGCGAGAGGCTCTTCAGAGAAGCAGAAATAGCACAATTGGCCGAGCAACAAGCCTGTGCTGTTGCTTCATCACGGGCAGACTTTGACCAATTCCAGACTCATGAAGGCATGTTACAGGCTCCTTACCAATCGGTTTCTGATCCCAACCTCCCGAATCCATCATGGGCTTGTCTCACCCCGCTAGATCCGCTCAATCCTGCTCATCAATTCTACCCCATGGCCCAATCATCCATATTCGATCTCACTTCATTCGAGATGGGCCACTCCGGGCCCTCGAACCTTTCATTTCAGTTTGATGCGGCTCGTTTTGGTCCTGCGGACATGCAGCAACTTGACGCTTGGGCTGAGGCTGAACAACGCCGCATAGAAGAAGAACATCGGATGCGACACCTAGCTGAACAACGAGCGGAGCAGGAACGACAAGAAGCGGATGCTCACTTAGCTATCCAAGCAGCCGAAGACGAACGACTAAGAATGGTGGCCATGGAGGACAGAGCTCGGATAGAAGCTGAAGCTGAGATTGCTCGGATTGCGGCGGATGAACAACATGCCCGTATGTTGGCTAAGGAGGCTGAGCATGCTCTAATTGAGGCCGAGGAAAAAGATTTGGAGGAAGCGCAAAAAATAGCTGCCGAAGTTGAGGAGAAACAGAGGCTGGCCGCTGAAGCCGAAGCGGATCGGTTAGNNGAGGCTCGTAAACTAGCCGAAGCAGAAGAAGCCCGACTAGCAGCCGAAGAAAAAGAAAGTGCTCGATTGGCGGCTCAAGCCGCGGAAGAGTTCTTGCTTTCTGCTAGAAGCGAGGAAGCTCAACCGGTAACTGAAAACGAAGAAAAGGCTTCATCAGAAGACGAGCAAGAGAAAGGTTCATTTGCAGCCGCGATGAAAGAAGGTTCGTTAGCCAACGTGGTGGAAGAGGTGCCGACATCTCTGGGCTCAACACATCTACCAACAATCGAAAATGAGATCAGGGCAGTGCCGCTGGCCACTGAGCCTAATGATGTAGATAAGACAAATGCAGAACCCGATATCGCCGCATTGCCGTCACTAGATCCGCAACCGGTAGTAAGAAAAACCAGGATTCGAGTGAAACAGCTTGCGCCGATGGCGGAAGCCACTGAACAGAATTTGACTTCAGTGCCACCGCTTCCGAGTTCAAACTCTCGATCAATACATCTGAAGCCCAATCAGTCTTCTAGTCAGAAGTTGAGACTAAGGCTTGATCGAAGTTCCCGAGAGCCGGAATCCAACGAGTTGAATGAACGGGCGGAAAGCAACATTCATGAAGAAGGCCGGGTGATTGCAACCAAGCCGGGTCGTTCAGAGAAAGACAATCTCAAGGCTAAGACGTTGAAATGTCCTCCAGGGCTGATCGGCCAACCTGAATTCGTGACAGACCTTCCGGATGAGAGAGACTCGTTCAGGCTATTCAATACGGGCTTTATCTTACCTGAAGGCACTCGACGGCATGCTGCAACACCCTCCACTAGCCATTACGAATCATCGGTGAACGATGTCGCCTCTTCATCTCTTCGCTGTAAGTGTCTTGAATCACTGTTTTTGTGTTATGTGAAACTTCAAATTAGCTCATGGGTTTCTTGACAAATCTGCTCTATACCCTCTAGCTACCGCCGATCCTCCAGTATCACCAGGTCCACGAAATAGTAAGCGGTGCAAGGATAGAACCTTGGATTTGGGCGTACGACCGACATCCCCCCATACAAATCCACAGCGTCTAACGTTGGTCCAACGGCCGCGCCGTCCTAGTATGGGTCCACAGAATTCCTATTTTCACAAGATCCCGATTGATGAGAGTCGAATCATCGACGCCGCAACTATCAGCAAATTGGACGCAGCTATGGGCGAAGCTCGACCTGAAAGAACCAAACCGCTCATTAGCACGCTCGTCACCGAAGATGGAAGCAGTGATCTTTCTGAAGTCTCTTCACCAAATGCTGTAGACTCTTTAGCGGATGCCAAAGTCTCTGGTGATCAGCTTCCACCCGAACCTGTCCAATCAACCGTTATGGAGATAGATTCATCTGGTCAAATTCAGGAGGATCCGAAAATGGAGTTTTCGTCTGGGCGACCTCGACTCGCTCGCGCCACGAGTCAACCCATTCACAAGTCTTCTAGAGTATCCACCTCAGCTTCAGTCCCTTCGAGCACCAAGAAGGCCAAACGGTTCAAAGGTGAAGAGAAAGATCTTCCGATCGATTCACGTGGGTTTTACATTTATCCCAAGGCGGTTCATAACTCGTCTACAAAGCATGGCGGAATTCATCCGTTGGCTAGTCAAGCTTTTGTGAGGCTAAGCCAAAAAACACGAATCCCTGAAGAGGGACCGATTGAGGACGCTACATTGGTTTGGGTGAGTCGCTTCATTCCCGTCTTTCTTTCGCACATTCAGGGCTATAACTCTGAGGGACTCGCATTATTGTCAAGATGAGAAGTGCTGCAGCCTTGTCTTGTTATAACTGCCGCAATATCCTCTATGTAGATAACAAGCGTTGAGCTAACGATTCAGTTTGGTTCAACAGGCGAAAGTGCCAGGACATAATTGGTTTCCGGCTGAAGTCGGTCTCCCAACGGATCCGCAAGTACCCCAAAGGGTGCTGGACAGGATGTCCAAACATTCAAAGACGGACAATCAGCTGCTGGTAATGTTCTTCGATTCTACGCGTAGCTGGTGCGTGAAGGTCTTCTTGTTCTCTCAGACTCACCGTTCGAGCCTTAGGCGTGTATTCTGAAGCGCTTTGTGTTTGTGCCTTCTTTTGTATATGTGTTTCTAGGCAATGGGTGCCTCGAAAACATACTCGCTACCTGGGAGAGTGTCATGAACTCGATGCACTTCTGTGCTCAGATGCGTTTGTAGTTAACAAGGCGAAACGAGACGAAATCCAAGAAGGATACGATCTCGCCAAGTCTAATATTGCAGAGTCAGGGGACGAGGAACTGATATCGGAGGCGGTAGGTCAGATGGAAGGTGAAAGTAAAGAGGACATCAACCCAGTGCCAAAGACGAAAGAAAAGCGGTCGTTTTCTATCCCACATGTTACGCGTTCAAGTCGACTCAGAAGCATTGAAGAGAGGAACAAAGCAAAGCTTACAGAAGAAGCCAATTTCGCAATCGAGTACGGGACCGATGAGGGTGAAGACCAGCAACCAGAGATTGAGCAAGAGGGGAGTGTTAAAAATGAGGACGATTCAAGCGAAGTTGAGACCCAGTTTGAGTTAAAGTCAAGCCATTCAGCTGATGATGTGGAGTACTATCCGGGCCTAGTGAGCCTGGAAGCAAATTCTTTGGCACGATCTCGAACGCGTCGACACCCTGCGACAGGCTCGGAACGGGTGGCTCTCGATCCTGTGCCATCAAATCCTACGGAGACGTTGGACAACGATTCCGGCACTCACACACGTAAGAGTAATCGATCACGGCATAACAAAGAGCTGTGACGGTGGGCAGTACATGTATTCATATTTTTGTTCATGAAAGGTTGTAAAAGTTGCGATGATTGGTGGGTGGGTGGGGAGTGGCATTTGTTTTCATTTTTAAGCGTGTGTTTTGTATGATTCCAAAAAAGTTTTTTGATTTTCTATGTACATTTTTTTCGTTTCTCAAGGTGGAGTCTACAATAGCCAAGTGAGTTTTCTCTGGGATTGTCTTTGACTTCAAGAAGGGATTCCACCACATATATGTATATCGGAAGACCTATTTACATATCCAGCCAGAAAGGGGTGTGAAAGAGTAGAGAAGTCTCCTACATATTGGTAACAGTGTGTTCATTTTGATTTACTTATTTGGATGTGAAATACTGAGGGTGGTCACGCTTCATTTATCTCTTCTGCAGAGGACTCGAATGGATCGCTGTGGTGATATTTGTTGAGATCGGTGAACGGAGTGGTATATCTGCTCTAGATTTGCCCATCAATTCACTTGTTCTTCAAACCTAGTCATACGAAAACTTTTGAGCATCTGATCACCCATGTCAGCGACATTCACTAAACACCCCCTATAAGATTGCTCGCATAATGTATTGAGCATTTCGAACCCGGAAAAAGAAAGTGATCCTTACCAATTCTTTGGCCGCTTTATCCGCAACTTGAAATATTTCTTCCCTAGATTGGCGCACTGTCATGACCCTTTTCCGTAGGTGTTTTGGAAAAGGAAGAAAGACGAATGAGAAAGCGTAGACCATGTGTCAAATCAGTTGTGTACATACTTCATAATCTTGTTCAACCCTAACTCAGTTTTAATAGAGATAAAAGCTGAAGGGTTTATCGAAGAAGATGGGTACCATCTTCCGGCGACACAATCCCATGACAATGCATTGACTTTCGTAGGTGGGGTAAGCAGTCTGAAAGTATATCCTTTAGGAGGAGAAGGTAAGTCTCGATCTTGTCTTTGATCTTGAATGCTGACATTAGGGATGATCTTCTTCTCGAGTACACGACTGAGGTCATAACAAGCGCAAGCAGGTTTGTGCTTTGATGTTTTACGGAATGGATGAATGCTGACCAAGTCGTATACACTGCCGTAAAGGTGAATATCTGGCTTATCCGATGGGGAACATAAATGGGAGACGCGCAAGAATAAATTCGCTATTGGTTTGTGGTGGCAGGAACTCTGGTTGTGCTTATGCAGGGGAAGTGGCAAAGGCGCCAGTCGAACCATATCGTTTACATTGATCATTTCAGCGCCAAACCAGATGTAATCGTAGGTGCAGCTATTTCCTGCGAAAAGGTAGCGGCTGTTTGGCTTGGAGTCAGTCGGTGAGAATTTGTAGCTAGCCTTGATTTCATCTTGATCTTTTACAAAAGAGACTGGAGGAAAGCTCTTGACGGTTCCGAGTCCACCTTGTTGTTCAATCTCGGAAGCTAGTTGTAAAGCTAGTTGAAAGAACAACCTAGCTATTGCAGGATCAAGGATGTCCGGTAGAGAAGGTGCTTGTGACTTGGGTTCAAAAAGACATTTTGGTATTGGCCGATTTTCGGTCCTCAGCGTATTCCACTCGTTAGGATTGATCCGATGCTCGAGCCAGGGTAGTATTTCGGCGTCCTTTACGCTGATTTTGTTGGACAATCCGAGGAGTCCAACGCGCCAGTGAAAAGTTTTTACGATTTGGGTATGTGGAGTTGGCCTTTTGACAGTCTGAGCAGCCTCATCTTCGCTATCCAGCAATTCGATGACATCGATTGTCTTTTGATTGGTACGACGTTCGAGAATTATACCAGGCCACAGACGTGTTGGTAAGGGTGTAACATATTCGTGTAGAATCACCCAGACGAGTTCATGGACGCGATAGGGTGAGCCGTTTGACATGGATTCGTACGACAATCTTTCTACCGGACAAGAAAATACAACAAGTCAAAGAATCAGCAAACTGGTCAAGATTAAACCATTAGAGCTCACGTTCAATGACAGTTCGTGTGGTTTCGAGAGGGTCAGCACGACTTGAAGGCCTCGGGTCAGGACTTGAAATGTTTTTGATCGGGAAATGATCCAGTGAAGATATATAAAAGTATCTGGAACTCCCTCATTGATAGAGGTGAAAATCAAAAGGTTCAAGTCTCCGTTTCCTCTCTATAACACTCAGCACGATCATATGAGCTCAATCAACCTCAGCACAAAACCAACTTAATCTACCAACCGAGCGCAGGTCTGCTCTCAACGCGTCACCATCTCACGCTCTGCTTTTTAGGGCTGTTGAGAATCCACGTTCAGGTTTGACTGTACTGTACATCCCTCAACACACATCGACAAAGGTTGCGCACATACGCCAGCATAGCGACCACTTTGGAGATGGCCCTTGGCGCCGCCCCCCAACCCCCGCTTTACCCGTCAGCTATGCAGCGGTACGGCAACGTGTCAACCACAAACTGAAGCAGGCGAAGCTAACAACACCCTCACCTGAAACGCTACGACGACTTCGAGACACCTTCAACCCACTCGAGATAAAACATGCCCTGTCCGCCCTACCCAGACCTGAGGCCTCAGCCATCGCCCAACTCGGGGCAAACCACTCCCCCCTCAACACCTACCTCTACCGCATTGATGCGGTAGAATCCCCAAATTGCGGCACGTGTAACTAACCAGAAACTACTGAACACTTTCTACTAATCTGCAGGAAATACAGGGTTGCCAGACGAGACCTTATCAAGGAACTCACCCGCCTCAAGCTCTTACGAACCACACACATCATCTTAACCGAGCCGAAAGCATTCCGCCCACTCGCCGACTACATCCGTACAACTCGCCGCTTCCCCCAAGCTAGGCTCCCTCCGACACAAACGGACCGCAGCTAGCCGGCCGAGAAACCCCTACCCGACTCAACTCTCTACCACCTACCCACACCCTCCACCACTACCCCCCAACTAACACACCAACCCAACCCCACCACCACCACCCAAACAAACAACCAAAAACCCCTCTCTACCGCCTCCCCCTCACCTCACTTCTCCCTCGCCTCATCTCTCTCTCCCGCCTCATCTCTCTCTCCAGCCTCATCTCTCTCTCCAGCCTCATCTCTCTCTCCAGCCTCATCTCTCTCTCCCACCTCACCCCTAACTTAGCTAAGTCCCTAAGTACATCAGCATTTTTTGAGGACTAGTCCTCGCCAAGGTACGAG
>KI568736.1:439-15586 GCA_000500245.1 Cronartium ribicola 11-2
TTTTTGTATTCATATTGCCCAATTCTCACTTTTTTTTGTGTGTGTGTCGTATCACTGTGATTAATAGAGCTCTTCATTTAGCCAGAGATGAGTAAAAAGGTTTGAAATTTAGATTTTAGCTAATCTTGATACCTCATTACCTCAATGAATAATACTATATAAATAAAACTTGATGAACATATATAGATATTACAAGAGGGCCCTGGTTTTAACCTGATTTTTTTTTTTTGATAAATTATCAATATTACTTCCCTTATTACTTAAAATCTAAGTTAGCACTTTCCCTCCATTTTCCTCCTTGGGCTTATTGTATTCTTTCAGCATCAATTGTATTACTATCATTTGCTATTCTCTATCTTCATCTGTTTGGATAAAATAGTTTATTTTGGTAAATTAAGACTACTGTCCTATATTAAAAAGTTTTTTTTTGTGTGGTTATCAAACAGCACTTGATTTATTATCATTGATAAAGTCAACAAGGCAAAACTAGGGCTCAAATCTCAAGATGAAAGTTTACTTGAAAATGTTAGTTGTAGTAACTAAGCAACTTCTTATCTTCGACATCCCCCAGAATCTGGTTATGCAATTTTTGTTATGTTGGTTTTTTTTTTGTCTTTTGAGTCCTCTCTGACCTTTTTTAATCCACTTGGGGCTTCCCAGGGACCGGGAACCACGAGATGGTAACCTCCCTCCCCAAAACCCACTTGATCATGAAACCGAATGTCTACAGTATAGTAACTTGTTCACCCATGACAGAAATTACAGCGTGCATTGCAATTACAGTATACTGTAAAAAAAAGTGGTTGCCACCCACTGGTTTTGGCCTGTGTTAGACTAGGTTTTCTGCATTTTTTCCCTGTACAATCCATAATCTGCTTCAAGAAAGTCATACAGCATCAAAATACAAACGTAGCATGTAAGTGACGCAATCTTTTTTACTCAGGTAACTTTTTAGAGATAATGTTGATGTACATGAAAAGATGTTGCTTCATTGATTACCACAGTTATAACTATAGCAGACAAAACGCTTTGATTTCAAATTAGATTACACAGTTAGCGGGGAGCAAAACCAGGTGGTGGCGGTGGAATTGCAGACGGATTCGGTGGTGGGCCACCGAAGCCAACAGGAGGGGGGCCAGGTGGAGGCATACCGGCGATTGGCATTCCCCCAAACCCGGGAGGTGGGGTCGGGATGGGGGCGTGATTGAATCCGGGGCCACCATTGGATGGTGGGAAGTTTCGGGGAGGTGGTATGTGATGAGGATGTTGAGGCGGCGTAAAGTTTTGAGGGGGTTGCATATGAGAGGGCATCGGCCGAAAGCCCATTGGAATAGTCGGTGGAGGAGGTGGCGGACCCGAATACGAGGGCTGATGACCGCCTGGTTTGCCTGGGTATCCGCTTGGCTGAACAGGAGCACCGGTTGGAGGTCCACCTGAATAAGGGGGATGCTGAAAGTTCATAGGTTGGTTTTGGTTTGGATGAGTTGGTGGACCCGAGTGAGATTGAGGAGGCATCATGCTGCCCTGTGAGTTGTACCGCTGACGATTCAAATGTGATCAGACATCAGCTTCCCAAAAGTCTCCTTGAAGAGTCATGACGAGTATTGATGACACTTACCACATTTGGTGGAGCTGTAGGTGGAGGAGCAGGAGCGGCAGCCCCCATTCCACTGGGCAACGCGTTGTTCTTTCTGGCTTGTGCGGCTAGCAGGCGTTCAGCAGGCGTCCCGTGCCGCTCACCTTTGCCGTCTTTCTTGAACGCATATTGTACAGTGATAGCTTTGTTCATCAAAAATTGGCCGTTCATCGACTCAATCGCGGTATCGGCCGCCTCGAAAGATTCATAGGCAACGAAGCCATAACCGTTTGATTGACCGGTGCCTGGATTCCTTGCTATCTTTTGAGGACATAATCAGATAAGCCAAGTGCCGTGTCAGATGTGAGAGGGAAAGGTGATGAGGCCTACCTTGGCAGTCTGAACAAGAGTCCCGAAGGTGGTGAACGTGTCATATAGCATCCTCTCGTCGACATTGACGTCCAAGTTGCCGATGAAAAGATTTGCGCCAATGTCGACTTGTTTCCGATCGGACGAGGCCTGGAGTTCACGAGGATCACGGGCGCACCGGTCAGGTGAATGTGAGAGTGAGTATAGTGAGATCAACAGGGCCACCGACTTTGTTGACCCGGATTGGCTTGCCGTAGAGTTTGATCTGGTTCATGATTTTACAAGCATATTCGGCATCATCTTCCGTCAAGAATTCGCAAAATCCATAACCTTGGTGAGACATTGACACTCGATCCTTGGGTAGATGTACGTTGACTGTGATAGATCGCAAAACCCCAGCGGTCACAACTTTAGCTGACTTCGAGCGGGGTTAAAATCAAGGCCCTACTCACCTACTGGCCCAGCCTGCAGCATCAATTCCCACACCAGCGCATCGGTACAACGTTCGTCAAGGTTTCCCTAAGGTACAGTCGAAGACCAGGAACGGCACAGTTAAATCGAGCTCTTCCTTCGTCGTAAAAAAATTCGAAATGTCTGACCATGTAAACTGTGGCTTCTTGATTTCGATCACCATCTTGTGGTCGAGACATTTGGAGAAAGCTTTATGCCAGATTCACAAAGACAGAAGACTCTGATGAGGAACGTTAGACGTGGGCACGCGTGGAGGTACTTCAAGTCGCGATAATAAAATGATAAAATGACCAACGTTCAATCCTAGACGTCATGTATTTTACATGTGTAACCAACCCCGCAGCACAATGCATCACCTGCGCAGCAAATACGCCTAACTCTTTTCAGAAATCTTGCTGATGAGCTCAGTTTTCAATCAAAATCATGAACTGATATTAAACTACCATAGTCTCCATAAAAGTTGTGCATAACACTGAGGTCCTGAAAAATTCACTTTTATTTATATATAAAAAGACAAGTTTTAGTTGGTTGATATCATACACAATTTTTTTAATTTAGTTATTTAATCGCTTTTTTTTTTTTTTACTTTTGCTTAACGAGAGTCTCTTACTCATTATCTATCATCCTTCCCACTCAAAATCTTTGACATTTAAATTTTATCTTAACAATCCCTAATATTCTCTTTATAAAAAGATTTATACTTTATCACTCTTTCCATAAAGTACTATGTGTATGTCTGTATGTCCTGATTATCACATCAAGCACACATAACTTCCTGTTTGTAAAATATTGAAAGATTTCTGGCGGCAGAATTTTCATTTACAGGTGAAGTGATTGCTGTAGGTGACATGACCCAAAATATTAGTGTTGGATCTGAGCATCCTTACTCCCTTGGGAATTGGCTTATTGATTAAATCAGATGAATAGGTTTGATTGATAAAATGAACAGCAAATATTGTTTCAAGCTTTACATAATTATTCAAAATATCGTATATGACTTGGTGAAGAAAGAATAAATGAACAAATAAAAAGACGACACTTAACTGATGAATTATATATTGAGAAAAGCTGAATAGAATTTGAACACCTGGTACAAGGTACAGTATATGAATAACAGAGAGAGACAAGAGGGAAGACGCGTATATGTGAGTGATCTAAGAAACTGATAATGAGCTATAAATAAAGAAACAACAGGTGTGTATGTCTCAAATCTCGAATATGAAATATAAGTGAAAAAATGAAACAGATAAAAAGTGAAGTGTAAAGTACGTACGATCTCTTTCCAAAGATGGGGAAAGAGATCTTACGAGCTCTACTTGAAGTCTATTTGAATGTCTAATTCGTTTCTGTGAGAGCGATACGCATTGAGATCAATACATATCGGAAAGGACGATACACATTAAAGTTGATACACATTGGAAAGGATGATGCGTGGTAAAAGCAGTAGGCATTGGGAAGGATTCAACCAGTATGTCATTTCATATTCTCATCCATTTGTATCTGAGAAAATATAACTTGAATCTTTTCCGTTTCATGTTGCTCTGTCAATTGAATACCGACATATATTTATAAAGATTTGGTGATGTTGTTTGACAATGGATGCAGTCATTTGAGGAGGGTGAGGAACACTAGAAGAAGATACGGAATGGGAAGGGGGAAGAGAGAATGGAGACGCATGAAAAACGTGGAAGAGGTAGACTGCAAACCTAAATCATCAATACTTCAAAGATACACAAAATCAATGGGGAGACGAAGTAGATACACACACGGGAGCATTATGAAAGAACGTAAGATAACAACTAAGAAAGGTTTATTCTTCCTTTGAGTAAAACAAATCTGATGATGTAGGAGAAGATGATGATGATGATGAAGTGATAGTAGCTACATCCCTGATATCGGTATGAACTTCCACTTGATTAGGTTTTTGAATTGATGAAGTTGATCTTTTACCATATCTAGTTTGAGCTTCTAAACGTGTCATTCTAGTACCAAGTATAATATCCCAATGAATGAAATAAGGTTGTGAGAAATTTTTCTTTATACCAAACTGTTGATGATGAATATCATGATAATCTGC
Source organism: Cronartium ribicola 11-2 (assembly GCA_000500245.1). Lineage (NCBI taxonomy): Eukaryota > Fungi > Basidiomycota > Pucciniomycetes > Pucciniales > Coleosporiaceae > Cronartium > Cronartium ribicola. The sequence goes on from KI568736.1 coordinate 4,933, forward strand.
ATTATTGCCTAGGAGTAAATAGAATGAAAATTAAAGATTAAATAAGGTTCAAAGCGAGTTCAAATTTCAAATATAAAGTGGAGTGAAGTTGGAGAGAGAGTTAGTTTAACGCTCACCAAATAAATGTTGTAAAGGATCCCAAGGCAATGCAAGCCCACAATGGTCATCTACTGTCTTAGCCGTACTCAGTCCAAAGAGTACTGAGGCCTGTCGGATAGACATACCCGAGCCCAGGTGGGCTACTAAGGCACCGAGAGTGTCGAGGATAAAACCTTCGAGAGGATGATTGTATAGTGCGCCGAAGGAGTAAGGGCAGTACAAGCGATGGTGAACTGAGTGTATATGCTTGTATAAGAATTGGTTAACATGAAAAGCTCGGTGCCAGAAGTATTGCCAGGTGTCCATAATAAATCTGTGCAAAGGGAGATAGAGTTAGACTTGGGTTGTCACAAATTCACAGAATAGGCGTAAGACAGAATACGTACGAAGCCCAAAGGTATTGTAGTACAGGTGCAGCCCACCAATAAGTCCATTGGGTGATCTGTTTACCGAACCGGCCGAGAACCCAACGAGCATGCTGAGGTGGCAAGAGAATGCGAACGAGGAGTGAGACCGGTTCTGCGTATGATCTCATTTCTCCAAGGTAATCTCGACTAATGACCGAGGTGGGTTCCTCGAGACACAAGAGACCCAAGATAGTCTGAACGACCTGTTGAAGAACAACAGCTCGAACAACCTCCGAACGGGTCACTCGATTTCGAGATGTTACCTCGGCTGACTCATGTAATCGATACTTTTCCACAAAGGGCAATTCGAGATAATCGAGTAGGGTGAAGAAGATTGAGACAGTCCAATAAGCTACCAGAGGTACGATGACCGAGAGAGTGGTATCATTGATGCCGGGGATGACGGATTCACGATGAAAGTGATAGATCGGGAACTGGACTTCGGTCGGAATGACGAGTTCGGTGAGCGGATCGATTGAAGTAAAGGTTGAGTTGGTCATTGACCAGAGAGAGTCGAACATGTTCTGACCAGAAGACTAAGAGATGGATGATGTGGTGATGAGAGTAGGAATGGTTAGAGTGAGTTTCGGTTGAAATGGCCAATGTGGAAGGAAATAAGTTGAGGGGTCCAAGTATGTAAAATAAGAATTGAGATGGTTCAAAATTCGGATTACAGTCCAGGTTTGAAAAGTAAAGGGAATGTAATTGAAGGCAGACACCATTGTCAATTAACTCCGACCACTCCATTTGTCTCCACTCGATCTTGCAATGTTTCATCTCCACCTTTCATTTTCCATCACCATCGCCAAGAAACAAAAGAGTATTAAGGAGATAATGAATCGAAGAAAAGAAAAGAAGTACATGCAAGATGGACGAGAGAACTGATTTATTTCAAGTCAGGTCAATGATCCCTCACTGCTGGCCCACGACTCATCTTGACTCTCCAAATACTTGGGATCAAGAGGTTAGGGTTAAACTTGAAAACAACTTTAGTTCAGTTTACTTACCACATCAAATCTGTTATGGATAATATGGGGACTACAGCAGTTACGCGGCTTCACCAAAGACTCGCGCGTATACTGTACACGTAGACAGGGTATACATAGAATAAGAACCCGCTCGTCCCACATTGGACGGTCCGGTCATACTTCTTCTTCGGCCGGACTGACCAGACGAGCGCAAAGGAAAGAAAGAGAGAGAGAGAGAAAGACTTACCAGAGACCTCACCACAACAAACTCAAACCGTCTTAAATACAATACCCTTGTGCATCCACAAACACGCTGGGGCAACTAAAGCCCAATGAGGCCTTCGGTTGATCATGGGTACCCCAATACTGGCAAAGTCTCACAAGGAGCTCAATATCAAACCATGGGTCCCACATCCGGGTCTCTGAGGCATTTAGAGTGGGTAATGGCTAGACTCATCCACGTCCGCTCTGCAAAAAACATTGAAATTTCCTGACTCAACATAACCAACATGCGCCTACTGATTAGCAGGGTGTCAAGAGTTTCTTTATGGAAATGGGAAAGGGGCCCGTCCCAAAAATGACTCACCAGGTTGATTATGATTAGACCAGTGGATTTTTTTTTTTGAGTTTTTTGGGACCCCCCACAGTTTGAACCATGGGCAGATACAGTACTTATGGGATACCTTAGTGTAATGTTTGAAGTCTGGCTCTTTAGGATCTCTGGATTGATGCTAGCTATAAGACCATCTCAGTAAGAGCATTTCATTGAGCATATGCAAACACGATCAAAGGAAAACAGAGATAATAATTTGACAAGGAAAAACTGTTTAGAGAGAGAGAACAAAAGGGTACATATTTATACTATTCCTTTTTTACAATTTGCTCTTCTTCTACATGGTTATGTCATCATACATTTGTAACTCTCAATATATTTAGTTGCAATCCTTCATTTAGTAACCAAGCTTGTAAATGGGTCTTACTCTAAGTGGAATGTTGATATGTAATGTTACCTGATCATGAGGATCTTTGCTATTTGCAATTCATTTCAGGTAGGCACTCAACTCAAGTACTGCATATGTGTATGGATAGATATGCCGCATGTACACCACAGGTGCATTTTCAGTCTAATCTACATAGAAAAATGGGAAATATGGGTGGCTTGAAATCTAAGTGTGGCTTGTGTCCAGGTAGTAGTTTTACATAGGCCAGGTGTTTGATTTCTGGGCCACCCAATGTACAATACAATGTCCTCCATGCATGCCAGATGTGGACAAAATGGCTTTTGGGCCAGGGAGTGGGTTTGATGGTGTGCTCAAGTCCACCAAGATTACATAGGGTGGACTCAAGCACCTTGTGTTGGTTGAGTAGGAAATACATTGGCAGCACACAAAGTCACAATTTTGCAGTTTATAGGGCTTCCTCTATTGCCTCCCTCCACAGTGTAGGGAGGGGACCAATTCCCCCCATCCAATGATTAGAGAGAGAGAGAGAGAGATTGGGTCCCTCCCTCTACAGTTGGAGGGAATCAACCAATCCTTCCCTTGTACCCCTCTGGAAGGGTGGGATCAACTACTGGAGAAGGAGGATCGATCCCTCCTTCTCAATCCTATACAAAAGATGGGTTAATACCAGGTGGTCAACCAATTGACTGATGTTCCCTGTGGCCAAGTCTGTTTACAGCTCATCTGTGCACCTATGACAGGATGGCTGATTTGAGTTTGAGGCACCCCTTTGGTGTTCCTTTTTTTTTAAAAAAATATTGTCTTGTTCTGACTTGAGCCCTACATGACCATATACCTATGGCACATCTATGCAGACAGTACAATTTAGGTATGGCTGGCAAGTCTTGCATGGAGGGACTTCTGCTGGCAGCTTGTAACCCATATTGACTCAGGGTTCACATGAAAAATTCAAGCAGTCATAAATTGTGTTTTGAGCAGTAATAAGAAAAAAATTAAAAAAATTGTAAGGAATTCCTTCTGCTCAAGTTTTGGGTGAGAGGTCTCACCACTCTGCTTGTTTGCATGGGCCCTGATGCTTGCAGCTTTGTAGTGCCTGGACCTGGTTGTGCATCCACAGGTAGGATTCCCAGATTCAGATGTACTCACATGGCACCTACAGGGGCTTCAAGCCAAAACCTTACACATCCCTCTGGAATGCTCTTGAACCACTGATTTTCACCACCAGCCTGAAAGTGTAAATCAACTGTGCCTTACACTACACGAAAAGGGCTGTCGTGTACACTTTACACAACATCACACGACACCTTGACATGTATGTGTCAAACACACTGTCGTCAGCACCACCTTACAGTCATCTGTACTGTCGTGGACTTGCTATACACTACATTGCCAATTCAGTCCCCCACCCCCTTTGTCCAAACCTTTCTCCCTCACGGCTCTACCCTTTCATGATTCTTTGTTGGGTTCACTATTGGTTGAAGCTTCATCTACAGTCATTGCCTCCTGATTTTTCAACTGTTTCTCAGCCTTTTCAAAACACTCAACATCGGCTATGCAATGCAATTGTGCAGTGTTGACATTCACATGTCTTCTGTACTCGACCAAACCATTTGGCTTAAAGATGAAATGCATGGCACATTTGGAACACTTGCAGATTATCATGGATTTCAGCATTGATGAGGAAGTTGAAAGGCGGGTCAAAGGAAAGTTGATATTTGATTTTATTTATTTATTTACTCTTAGATAGCTCATGATTGCAGTGTACAACAGCTACTTTCAGCTGTTGTTGACACTGGAAATACATGTCAAGTACATGTCCACGACACCTTGTTGTGTACAGTGTACACAACAGCCCTTTTTGTGTAGTGTTAGCTGTCCCTCCACCCTCAAATCCTTTGTGAATTAATCAACTATTGCAGCTTTGGGGAGGATGGAGCAACAAAGAATTAAAGCAAAGTGCACAGGTGTTGAGGCATGACCTGAATTGGTGGAAATGGTTTACAATGGCCTGTATCAATCAGGCACTGCTCAGTTTCTGCTTGTTTCAGTTTAAGGGTCTGCTCAAATAAAAGGTGGCTTGTTTTGTTTTCAATTTTACATCAAATTTATGGAATCAAACAAGGACTTTAAGACATTTGAGCATCCCAAAACACCAACTTGGAGCCCCCTAATGATACTTTATTGTATGTAAGCCATACATAAAAAAAGCTTCTGTGGTGTATATGTATATGTTTAGAGAATCTCAAGTCAATTCTGTAAACCCTACAGCGTACAAAAATGACTTTAAAGCATCATTTTACACTTACAGTGTGGCTTCCACAGCCATTTGCCATAAATGTAAGCCATCATGGTATGACTGCATGGAAGAATGTCAAGGTGTGGGGGTTTTAGGTGAAGGAGGATCCAAACCAAACTGGGACAAGGCAATAGGATTGAAGAAGTTTAGACAGCTATAGAATCTTGGAGATGCTGTAGGCCTATAGCATCTACAAGACACTTTGATGAAAATTGTAGACTTATAGCTTCACTTAGACCATTGGCAGGACACTGATGTTTGGGGCCTATACACTATAAGTATGGCTCACATTGTAGGTTTATACAGCACTGGCTGGAGATGCTCTGTGATAGATTTGAAACCTTTGGACAAGTGTCAAAGACACTTTACTGCTTTTAAATCAAAAAAAACTGGTCAATATTTTGGACCAGACCTGGGGCCAGGCTGTGGTTGGGTCTAGCTGTTATCCACTGTAGGTACATATGAAGTATGTTAAAAAAAGACATGTCAGGAATTTGTGGAGTGGGTGACACAGTTTCATTTCACCTGAGTTCATGTCTCAACTTAGCTAAGTCCTTCTGAGGCCTCAAGGAGGGACTTACAACTAACAGCAGACTACTGGCCTGAGTACAATGGATTCCAAGGCACCTGCAGCCTTACCTCCCCATTTCTTTCTCCCTCTCTCCTCATCAATCTCCTTGGTCCAAAGACAAAAAATGTGTCTTTGGCCATTGTATGTGTGCTTGTGCCTTCAGACTTTACCTGATAATTGAGGGGAGGTGTTGAAAACTAATGGCAAGCCCAATACATTGTGTTCCAGAAATCACAGTGTCTGTAGCTCCTGCCACCAGCATTGGGGGCTCTCTGAGATTTGCATTTCCATTGAAAAAGTGTCCCTTGGAAATCCCAGCACATGAAATGAGCAAAGATGTTAGCACAAGGAAGTAAATCAGCCTCATGTTTTACTCAACTCATCCATTACCTATTTCACTCAGCCTCAACTCATCCTCATATGGGGTGAGGGGTAAGTCATGGGATGAGGGAAACTGTCTTATTTTATGAGAGATGTCAAGGGAGAGTTCCACATGTGCAGGCCATCCTTAGGCTAAACATGAGTTTGAGCCCATTTTTTGGGGGAAAACCAAATCTTGCCCTAGATGTGAGTGATTAGAGTGCCCCCAATATGGGTGGTGGGAGTGATGGAAACTGTGTATGTACCTTAGCAAGCCTAACTGTATGTTGTGTTCTGCAAGGTTTGATATCTCTGATAAAACCCAGTGGAAATGTTGAAACCAACAACCTATGTGAGGGTGAGGCTTCTGTTGGCTTAACCCTCACTGGAAGTTTGAATGGTTTATTTAGAGCACAGGGGGTTTCCTCTTAATTTACTCCAGGCATGGAAATACTGGAGATGACTTGGCACTGTGAGACCACTGGGTGAGCAAGAGAACCAGCCTGTGTGAATCACAGTGAGGGGCTGAATCCCAATTAAGGGCTTCACTCAGCATGCACTAAGACACTTTCACTACTCTTCCTTAACTAGCTTATTTGTTAAGGAGCAATGAGGAAAGGTAGTGTGGACCTTTGAACTAGGACTAAATAAAGAGAAAAGATGGAAAGAGCTCTAAGCTTTTTCTTAATAACAGACTACTCACCACACCTTGAATAAGGTGAATGAACTTTTGTCTATTCTATATAAGAAGAAAAGCTTTAAAGGGCACTTGTTATATGTGTCTTTAAATCTTTAGTGTGTGGTTAATATTTGAGGAAAAAGGTTCTCTTGCTGAGAAATGAGGGAGGGTTTATATATCTTCATGTTTGTTCCTTCCCTCACTTTTGGTCTTTGGGCTGACTTGTGGTTTTCCTTATGTTAGTACAGGCTTACCTGGTCAGCTTGTGGTTGGTTACACTTGTAACAGGGCTATGTGTAGGCCCTTGCCATAAGTCTACTATGCTTATGACTCTTGAAACTGAGCCTGAGTTGTGGTTCAATTGTTACACTACTCATTACATATGTACATCACTTTTTACACATGTAATACATGTGTTACACTATGTATTACACCTATTCCTCCTAGTCACTATGTATGTACATATCTTCTTTCAGTCTGTGGGACTGTCATACAGTCCTCAGGGCTGACAACCTACCTAGCCATCTCATCCAGTCTTATATAGCACAAAGAGGTTTAAATTGTGTCACATCAGACTCAGAACTGATTCCACCTGGAGATCTCTTGAATCAACCTTGCATTTGGCTTGGAAGCAGGACCACAGGGCATCCCACTGCTCATTGTTTTCTTCACACCAAAGGTTCACCTGAAAAGCTGGTTGGCTCATCCAAGAGGTCTGCAACAGTCTGTGTGTGCATCCAACTCTGAGTCAATGGTGGCATGAGGTGTGTGAGGAGAGAGAATATATGATGCCCAAAGTCCACATACTTAGAAACTGCATACTTAGGGAATTTACAGCCAGTCAAAAAGCCCAAAAAGGCTTTGGGCCCCTGTGTCAGCCTAGCTCTAAAAGAAAGGGTTTAATAACCACAGAGATCTAGGGCTAGCTAACTAAGGAATAAAAATCTAGGTGAATATGTTTCACAAAGATAAATGATCAAGCCTTATCTGAATATATATATATATATCAGAATTTGATAGGAATCAATAATTATCGAATTTCTCTTCACTGACTCTTATTGACTATGGGAATCACTCTAGGTGAGATTTAAGCAAACAAAAAATCAGTGTAGCAGGGATTGATTAACCCAGGATAAAGAAATAGAGATAGAGTGTTCAAGTAATTAGTACTTGTTCCAGAAACACACCTATAACAGATATAGAAAGGTTGTCAAATCCTACTAACTCTTGTTTTACTTCTAGAGGGAGGATTTGTTGAAGTTTTACAGAGAAACTGGGAGAAACTGGATCTGAATAGAGATCTAGGGATTTTAACCAAGGAAGAAAAGTAACTCTGGAAAGAAGGTTGATGTCAGCCCTGAGGACTGCATAACAGTCCCACAGACTGAAACCAGACATGTACATATATAGTAACCAAAAAGAATAGGTGTAATACATAGTGTAACATATGTATTACATGTGTAGTAAGTAATGTACACATGTAGAAACATAGTGTAACATGTTTTACATGCATAGTAAGTAATGTACACATGTAGAAACATAGTGTAACATATGTACTACATATGTACTACATATGTAATAAGTAGTGTAACAATCAAACCACATCTCAGGCTCAGTCTCAAGAGTCATAAGAATAGTATACTTATGACAGGAGCCAACTAGCAGGCTCTGTCATTGAAGTAACCAACCACAGACTGGCCTATGTGTCCCTGTAGTAGCATGAGCTGGAACCACAAATCAGCCCATATTCTAAAAGCAAAGAGGAGGTAACCTAAAAGGTATATAAACCCCCTCTCTCCTGCTCAGGAGTTGTTGTTAGAGTATCCCAATCCCATTGGCACAATACAGAAAATTGACAACACTAGCATAGCCTTATAGCTAAATCAAAGTTTCCTTATACCCTCTCCACATCCGCACTCAAGGTCTCTTTTCCCTCATCTGTGAAAAGAGACTGTGAGTAAAATACCCAGTTTTTTCACTTCACTTCTTCTCTCTATTTCTCTCTGAACCGTAATCATCTTCCCTATATCATGTAACCTTGACAAACTCAGGCACATGTTAATCTCCTGGACTGTTCCACTCATACAGACATGTGCATAATCACCTTGAGTCCACAGATCATGAGCACTTTGCTGCTCACTAATAGACCCTACACCAGACAGTTCACATTTCACCTTACGCTTTCCTTTTTAGGTCAGCACCTTTTCTTGAGGAAGATAGGTGCATAGGAGAAATTAGAATCTCACCTCACCTCACTACATATCATAGGTACCTGTGTTCTAAGAATTCACAGTTGTCCCCTCCCCTAACTTTTTACACAACCACCAAAAATAACACAAATAACACAACATTGAGGATTCTTATAATTAAGACATCTACTCAATAGTGCATAGTGTTATAGGTGTGAAGTAATAGAAGGTCCAAAAAGGTTGGTGACCTTAAATTGAACACTCCTTGCTCATCAGGACAGCAAGGGCTAGAGTTGAAACACTCAAGCCATAAAGTGCCTTTGGCTTGCCTCCTTGAGAGAGTTGAGCCATTTGAAGGATATAAATAGGCTTATCCTTGAGAAGCTCCTCCATTAGTGTCCTAGAAAGACTCAGGAAGAGTCTAAAACCCTCTGTTATGAGGTCAACTAGCTGAAGTCAATACTTGGTGTTTCAAGTATTGCTTGCTAGACTGCTGTTAGGGTTCCACACACACTACCACACCAACATTCCTGTCAGGAGGTAGTCTAAAAGAAGCCACCCCCTGACAGGTGATCACAACAGAAGACTTCTAGATATGAAACAGACAATGCTACTAATAATCCTTGGAAAATAAGAGGGGTCTGTTGATTTTAAATACTTTGTATGTAAGTTCTTTCTCTTTTGAAGTGGTAAGTGATGCTGATAGATTTATCATGAGTAAGCTGATGCTCTTTATAGATGTTCTGGGTCCTAGCAAGTGCTTTTGAGTTCATGGTTCCAGCTTGATTCAATAGAGAACTCTTGGAGTTATCTGAATTTCTACTCATTTCTCAGGGTTAAAATAGTAGGATCAACTCTACTAGTTGGTCTAGCTTCTTTGTTCCAATAACAAAACATCCTCTACTCAAGGCAATGGAAAGGCTGAGAACTAGTAGTCTGTTTGTATTCTTTAGATAATCAATTGTACTGTTGATTCAATGTTCATTGAATCAACTGTAGTTAATACCACAGAGTTAATGGATCAACTTGTTTGTACAATGTGTAATTTAAAAAAAATCTACTAGTGATCATGAGAAATGCTCTCATGTGAGAAGCTTCCAAGTCGATTAATGGATAGTTCACACATCCATTTATCAATGATGTGTAAATAATTCACATCTCCTCAAGAAGCTGTGAGAACTTGTGTCAATTACTGTTGGACAGTACAAGCTGAGTTGATGATCCATTTTCTGTGATCCTTAGGCAGCAGTCCTGAGAGAAAAGCATAGGATGGGATTTGAGAATTGTCTGCCAAGGTTCCATGGTAATCAAAAAGTACACAGAAAGCACTTTGCGGATCACCAAGAGAATAGCTGGTGGATTGAATATCATCAGGGGCTGAATTAGCAATTGGTGCCAGCAAGAAAACATGAGAAGGAGGGGGTGCTGTAAACTGTTGAACAGGAGAATGATATTGCATAGGAAGGGGGCGGGCAGAAACTTGATTCACAGAATGTGAAACGGGTGGAGGAGGATGTAAATTTGGATTTTGGCATAATGAGTTTTCCAAAAGACTTTGTCCTAGGGAGTTACAGATGTTCCACGTGTGGCTGCTTTTCCTGCAGTGAGAGCAGGGTTCACCAGAACTGCATGACTTGTCATTGCCCCTGTGATGGTTTCTGCTCTGATAGTTGGTAGCAGGAGACAACTGACTGGAAAACAGAGCTGAAATAGCAGCTACTGTGACAGGAAGTTCTGTGAAGGATGAGGAGGAGGTTTTGCAATGATTGAACTCAGAACGTAGAGCATGTAGAAGGGAGAGAGGATCAACCAAAGGAGCCTGCAAAAGAGGGGTGATTGTCATGTTCCAGTCAGATGGAAGGGAGGCCCCAATGGCAGCACAAACAATGTCATTTATGGTTAATAAATTTGCTGTAAGAGAGCAAAGTCAGTCCACCATTTGTGTGAGCTCCTGGCTTCAGTTGGCTGGACTCTCACTTAAAAGTGTGATGATGGAAGGTTGTTTGAGTCAAAGACTTTGCAATCAAGGGTTTCTTCCCCCAAGTCCTCCTAGTGCTGCAAAGACTTAGGAGGCAAATGGGGCACTGTGAATCCACTGAGTGAGCAGGAGAACCAGCCTGTCT
>AWVX01033221.1:0-16513 GCA_000500245.1 Cronartium ribicola 11-2
TTTTTTTTTTCATAAACCAAACTCTCCGACCCAAAGACAAACCACAACGCTAGGAATCAAGAAACCAAAAAGGTTAAGAGAACTAGAAATTCCATGTGCAATACCGAATTGTTTATTCAACTTTTTCATCTCTTGACCAGCACTAGGATCATCAAATTTTACTTTCTCTTTATCTTCTAATAAATGTCTATTAATCATTATTTTAGAAGTTTTAGGTCCAATATAAATTAAATTGGTGAGTGAACTAACGGTCATTGAACTTAATAGAAAAGGAATGATAAAAGTTGAATTTAAAGACGGTTTGAATAAATTTGAAGATTTATTAAATCTTAATTGTATAGTGAGTAAAATTGCTGAGAGTGTTGAACCTAATGTAAAGTAAGCTGGAAAGAGCTGATATGAATAATTTATTAATCAGCTTTTTGTTTTCAAATCATATATAATCCAAGAATCTCACAAACCTTTCTCTGTATGTTACCAAAGACTGGTCTAGGTAAATTCTTGTACATTATTACTCCACCGATGAAAGATACCCAAATGCCGGCTCCGATATTGGTCCCTAAAGCAAGTTGGAAGGCTGACCTAGGTGAGATCGTAGCTTGAGCCAATGAACTTAAAGTAATCTGAGGCATACTGTTTTTTGTTTTATGAAAGTATTTATTCAAGATTAATCTGATTATTTATCTTGTTTTGTTGGACGGTCAATTGTTGTGGTTGGGGCGGATAAAGGCAGAGAAGTCGCTGACGTCACGTTTGGATCATTTTTGGAGTGGAGAAGTCTCAATTAAAGCATACTCTTGAATACACTTCAAATGCATATACACAGCTAGAGTAATAGGTGTGTCACAGGCTGATAAAGTGACATTCCAGTCCTAAGACACTGTGCTCAAAATCATCCAAGCCACAGCAAACAAAAACAAAGAACCGGTACCGGAGAAATAACTAACATCACACTCGAATCAAGCCATTTAGAACTTGAAAAAAAAAGACACCACGATATGACTACTGCATCTAATTCTACGTTCACTCTCAAAGGTCAAGGTTTAAAATGTGATACAGCAGAGTCAATCCAATCTCATCTACAAGCGCTCAAAACAAACGATGAAGTAAATAAGATTGAAATGGGTGGCAATACTTTCGGAATAGGTGCATGTGAAGAAATCGGAGATGTATTGAAGGAGAAAAAACACTTAATCGTCAATATTTCTCTTCAACTCTTAAAGAAACAAGAAGAAGAAGAAGAAGCTGATTTTTTTGTTTATTTTTTTTTGAATTTTGATAGGAAGCTGATCTAGCTGATATCTTCACCGGTCGATTAATTTCTGAGATCCCTCAATCATTATCTTCATTATGTAACTCTTTACTAAATTTAGAAAATTTAACAATCATTGATTTATCAGATAACGCATTTGGTGGTAGATGTGTAGATTCGATGGTACCATTTTTATCAACACATTTACCATTAGAAGAATTAAAGTTAGCAAATAATGGATTAGGACCAGCAGGAGCGACGGTAATAGCTAACGCTTTATATGACTTGGGAATTAAAGCTAAAGAATTAGGAAAACCAAGTAAATTAAAAAAAATTATATGTGGTAGGAATAGATGTGAAAATGGTTCAGCTAAAGCTTGGGGAAAAGCATTCGAGATTCATAGTGAATTAAAAGAAGTTAGATTATATCAAAATGATTTTAGAAATCATGGTTGGGATCCTATTATGGCTGGTTTAGCTTCTTGTTCCAAGTTGGAAGTTTTAGATATGTGGGATAATACCGCTACCATTAAAGGCTCTAGAGCTGTTGCTGCTGCACTTCCTCACCTCCAAAACTTACGTGAACTTAACTTAGGTGATTGTTTACTTAGACCAAGAGGTGGTGCACTAATAGCTAGAGCTTTAAAACTTGGAAAGAATCGATCAATTGAATTACTTAAACTCTCAGGTAGTGAGATTAATGAAGAAGTGGTTGGACTTTTGGTTGATTATGTGGCTGCATATGGATCGAAATTAAAAAGGGTTGAATTAAATGATAACTTTGGAGATCCTGAGACAGCTGAAGAGATGAAGGGCGTTTGGGGTCAGATGAAGGGAGCATTAGATGAGTGGAGTAATGAAGGGGAGATGGATGAGTTAGATATGATTGTTGAACCGGATGAAGATGGTACGCTCTGACCTGTTTCTTTTTTTTTCCTCATAAGGTCAAGTGAAGTACTGAAGTTTATTCATTGTACCTTTTTCTGTCCTCGTCATATATCAGATGATAGTGAAGCTTCAGAGTCTGACGGTTCTGATGACCAATCTGGCGATGAAAAAGACCCAGTGACACAAGAAGGTACGACTCACTCAACCAAAAGTCGAAGTGTTCGAAAAGCAAGCTGAAGTGTTACATGATTGGTTTGTAGAACAATCTACGATAGAGACAACTGCGCCTGAACCAAAAGCTTTCAATTCAGCTATCGATAATACTCAATCAGAAGGACCAACTTCGACTCTAACAACTCCACCTGAAACAAAACCGAAAGAATCTCTAATTTTAAATGTTGAGCAGGTTAGCAACTCGTCCACCACAGACCCGATCCCAGATTTATCAACTACATCTAAGAAAGATGATAATCTTGATTCATTACACGATTTGTTGAGTCAGACAATGAAAGCTTTAAAAATCGTATGAAAAAAAACCTTCTTTTTTCACTCAAGAAAATTCGAACTGTTTTTTTTTGCTCTTTCGACTCGTTGCACACACACACACACATACACACAAGTCCACTTTCACAGTTTTTTTGTTGTGTGTGTGTGTGTGTTGCTTACTTTTTCAATCTGTTCCTAGATACATGAAGCCTTTGTCTCTGAGTGATCAAAGGTTTCTTTTTCTTAATTTAAAATTTTGCATTGAGGTGAATACATAGTTGTGAATGTACTCATCATCATGTTTAGGATAATAATGTATGAGTTTTATCAAATGTACTCTGGTCAAAGATGAAAAGTGGAGCATTGGAACAGTCCTTGGCATACTGATCGTGAGATCAGCTTGTCAGTCTAAAAGTAATCAGAACAGTCCAACATAAAGAGTTTGGCTATTTGTTGGAGGTTTAATTTAGGTATCTATAACACCTTTCTTTACCTGGTCTTGTTGCTCCAAATTTAACATTAAAGTAAAGAGGTTTATCAGAGCTAAAGGACTTCATAGAATCTAAACTTGGCAAAAATGTTTTGCAAAAAGTTCTAGGGTTCAGTCTCTTGATGATGAACTATCTTAAACAAGATTTTGACAAGGTTTAGGCAGGAGTTCATCAAGGTAACTTCCAATGACTCTTGGGGATATCACTCTTGCAGGTTTTTGCTTGTGAACTTGCACCTTAGCTTGTCTAAGCCCTTCTGATGCAAAACATTTTTACCCTCAGAATTTTGAAAGAGAGGCTTACAACAAGTACATCTGAGTGGAAATTCTTGGTGTGAGCACATTGGACAACAGCCCTTACTGTAAGTCCTCTTAAGTCCCAATGGCCTCATGGTAAGGTACAGCTAAGTAATGTAACAGCACACCCACGGGCTGGCGGGCCGCCTGGCACATTTCGAGCACGAGCATCTCGTCACCACGAACCACAACTCGCCCCCGACGGCGTCCATTCTCACTCACTCCAAAATTCATCCCACTTCATGATCGGTGTCGTCAAGGGGGTCTCGAAAGGACGTCGGGTCAATGAAGTGTTGTGATATGATTATGTAGACGAAAGTAAGTCATTGTGACTTTGCTTCCTTTCACGGACCAACCTTCAAAACTTTTTCCCTAGTCATCTCACCACTTGTCAGCAGCAGTTAAGAAAAGATATACATACATCCAAAATGATGTCAAACCTGATACTTCCGATGGCCATTGCTCCCGTTTGTCTTCAAATGCAGTCCGGAGAGGTTCCCAATAGACAAGGATTTGTTGGGCTTTTCTTTCAAATGTGGCTCCTTCTCTATTATCTAAATGGCAAAAGGGTATGCCTACATATGGAAAATTCATTCCCATCTTATCCGGTCCCTTGGAAACCACGTCTGCTTTTTTATGATTATGTACGGTGGAGGTTTGAGCGTTCGATATATCGGCGTGTCAAATTAGCCTGATGAGCGAAATACTTAAGAACGGAAAGCTGATTGGATGGTGTGTATCAGAGCGCGTTGTTTACTTCGAATATTATTCGATTTCATCTTCGCCAATGCTAATGACTGTGTGACGTCCTAATTAATCTATGTCGATCTTTACTTTTCTCTGGCCAAACTTTGAACATCTTCCGTTGTTAATGTGACTAGCGCACCCCGATGTTGAGGAGTGCTGACTTGATGAGAGGCTAACTAATGTGCAATCTTTTATTGAAGCGGATTCTGTTATAGGAGTCGTGCGCTGCTTTGTCGATCTTTTCATGAACGTCTTGGACTGGGATATTCGAACGTAGGCCGCATGATCCATAATGCATCCGAATGGATAATGGATCTGAATTCTGAATACATCCCAGCTTTTGCTAAACATCACCATCAGCGCGTGTTTTCGAATTTGATTTGAACCCTTTATTGGATGCTTCTACAGTCCGCCTTCTTGTATCGCCGAAAACATCATTAAGGTCCCGTTAGTGACACTTTCATGGATACACAGATTGGACTTTCAAATGGACGAGCTATCATCCACCAGAGTAATAAATGTACCATTCCGTATCTTAAAGTATGTGCTTTGTAGACTCACCATGCCCAAATGGTACAGGCTGTATTGTTTTCGACCAATCTTTAACACGTTGATCGCTTTCCTGGCCTTCCAGATCGTAACGGACAGGGCCCCAAAATGACACTGCTTCGTCTGGCGATGAGGCAGGAGGCGCAGGTTTCGGTCCCCGATCTCGAAATTAAAGAACCTCAAGTACGTCATCGCAGGCGAAGTCGACCGCAAAGCTTTCAAAAAATCACGCCGAACCCGTATCAACAAGGGGACCAAGTCTGCAATTCGTCAATCCCCGACAATATCTATTATGGTCCTTGACTTTATGGTAGCTTGGTTGATGAAATCATTTTTGTTTTTGTTTTTGCACCAATGCGCGCGTACCCGAACCAGCCAATCGCACTTACAGGTGTCCACCATCGCTGTGAATCGTGCTACTGCGCCAGTCATGAATCATGAAGAGAATGACAAAACAAACCGACAGTCTAAAAACCATTCTTGACAGGACTTAAGTGATAGCATGATCTGTGATCCTACTGGCCAATTACTCAGAAGTTCCTCATTAACCCCAGAGGACTTCAATCTTCCGCTATCTGCCAGTCATCTTTTCCTCACAAATAAATTGCCAGACTTGTTTAATCCAAGTGCCCAAGATGAGTAGTCATCCCCTGACTAGTCTTCTTTCTTTGCCAGCGCCAACAGTGGCGGAATGGGAATCAGTTCGAAGCTTTGGGCTCGACAACCTCAGCCCGAACGTTTCACCCAGCCGGAAATATCGCTTCAATGGTCTTGCTGGCTGCATGGTCCTAATGACAGTCCTGTACTCGATCAATCTGTTTGAAGCTTTGATCAAAAAGAGACTCTGGCTTTTCAAGACGGATAAAGCAGGGTATTGGCATCCTAACCTACAAACTCTCATACCACTACTATCCTGCATTATGAGTATGCGTAAGTGGAAGACATGCATTTTTTTTTTGATACGTCCGATTTTGATGACAGAAACTGATCATGTTACGCAACTATGTAGTCCTTTTTAGCTCCATCATGTTACAAAATGCCGATTACAACAAATATCTCCGTACATCCACCATGATAACTCAGCTACTCGCATACCACTCTCTTTACTTTTGCGCTGTGACCCATAGTAAGCTATTTTTAGTGTGGTTGTCATCGATCGATCGACTGATCTTCACCTCGTTTTTTTCAGCTTGGAGGATACTAGCCGTCTTACCATTGACTCCATTTCACTTGAGGGAAGGAGATGGTCACCAAACACCGCCGATTTCTCCCCGAGCATTCAACGCTTTTATATGCGCATTTTATCTCACTTTCTCTGCAGTCTTCCTACCGCTTCAAATATGGATGGCGAGAACTGCGGCTACAGCCGGCGCCATGTGGTTCCAAATCATGCCTACGTTGGACGACTTGATTCAGAACAAACAACAGATGAATGCAACTGAACTCCAAGATCTTAGACAGTTTGCTATTAGAGGGCTTGAAAAACTAACGACCCCCAAGGCACGATCGTTTCTGCTTTGGCGAGTTGTGTGTGGTATATATACGCTGTATATAACCGTTCAACTTTTTGTCTACGTCTATGCGTCAATCAAATTAATGACGACCCTGGAAAAGCAATTGAAAGTCATCAGATATGCGGCAATCCATGCTGCACAACTCGCGAATATCACTATCAGCGCAACAATTGGATTGCCCGACTTCTCTCCACCACGTAAACCGGAACGCAGTCGATCACGAGCGTGGAAGTCACTCCACTTGTTCTGGATGTGGGTAATCTCGGATGAAGAGTTTTCGTCTCGAGTATGGAATGATTCAATCGTCAATGGTGTGATGGATGAAGTGAGGCATTTGGAAGAAAAACATAAGGTTATCAATCGTTCTCGAAATATCATCGCCTCCCATTTAATGATCGTTGGTGCCGTCATTGCTTCATATTGGGTTCTAGCTGCGTGTCTTAGTAAGCTTCTGCATCAGTTCATCAGCCTGGTGTCAGGTATCATTGTCATTTTGCTGACTGGTCTCATCTGGAACCGTTTAGCTATCGATGTCTTCGGCGCTGGCACGCGAACACCCGCTGTTGAGGTAGTTCTCATAACGCAAGAGTGGGGAGATTGGGCATGGGGTATTCCTGGCCTTTTACTTTCCATCGTGAGTAGTTGAAGATTCTCATTTCCAGTCAAGATGTTATTTTCTGATAGGTAGTATTGGTCTGTGCACCACAGATCGCCTGTTGTACGACTTTTATGCCATGCCTAAATGGGCAAATCCAAAATAAATCAACGATTGACTCACCAAAACCACACCAATCACTCGAAGTGGATCCTGATCACCATCTTCGAACCGACAAATTAATTCCAAGAACGCTTGACTCTAGTACTGCTAGGCAACCTCAAACGTATTTCTTATACCCGTTCCAAAGGGGCAGTAGGAATGCGAATGGTGCAGTGCTTCCTTTCGAAAGATCCCGATCAAAATTCTCGCTTGCACATTGTCAATCTTGGCCTCACTTATCCTTTGGCCAGCCTAAATCAGATCACACTCACACAAAACAACAACAACAACCGACCATTATCGATCTTTCCCATAATGATAATCAAGAAACTCTACGAGCTACTGATATTTCAATTGTTAAAGCATACGCGGCCGAAGAAGAACTTCTTCACAGAACGTTTGACGCACAAAATTCGAGTGACTTGGATGTCATTAGACATTTGAGAGCTCAAGATGCGCGCGACCTCAAGACACGCTGAGGATGTTTGATTTGATTGCTGGAATTTGTGGCTTGAGCTTGACGAGCTAGTTAACAAGAAAACTTTTTCTTCTCTCTTGAAGTACCTTTGAGATAGACATTGTGTAACGATTAACGAGATAATGTTAACATGAGACCCTGGTGGGCCATCTTTCTGTTTTTTTTTTTTTGTATGATTACGTCGGCGGAACTAGATTGATTCAATTTCAGCTTTCACATCTCCTTGAACTGTAACTCTATCTCTTACTTTGTTGAGCCGTTACTTAAAATGCTGTGGTTCATTGCGTTGTTTCCTTTCCAAATTCATTATGATCGGTCATGAACGCAAAAGCTAATACAGTCTCTATGTGACGTTGAATATGCCATGGGTCTTGTGTTGTGTCTGTTGACCAAGTCCCTCATCTGCTACCTAGCTCCAGTTTCAAAACACATCCCCACATTTTTTATTTATTTACTACCTACCAACCAGGCATGAACTCACTCAACATGTTATTGGGATACAAGGGACCCCTTCACAAGTTGTCAGGTCAACATGAGCATACGGGATCCCTCGGCCGATTTTTTGGGTCAGTAGGCTTTCATCACAAGGCACAAGTAGATGATCACATCAAAGGGAAGATTGGTTTCGAGTCTCTGGTGTGGACTTGCTCAGAAAGTTTACTATCACTAGTGTTGAACCACATCATTGTTGATGGCAATGCTATTGATCTAGGTTTGTAATTTGTGAAAGACTGGATCCGCATCCTGAATCTTACAAAGTCACACGATGAGGTCACATATTCCAGATAGCAATAAAGAACAGAAATAATGTAGGTGAATAAAGAGGCAGGAGCTTGATCAGTTAGTCGTCATTCTCATCTGTGAGGATGTTGGCGTAATCAAAGAATAACTCACTAATCTTAGGCTCCATTCCATCACACCTGAATGGAAGACCACCAACACCTGTACAATCTGTTAACGACCAGGGGAATAAACCCATTTCGATCGGCTCTCTGAAGGTCTTATTTAATCACAAGAGAGAGCACACAACATGTTCTTGCGGGAAGGTGAGTCAAGACATTGAAAGAAGTAAAAAGACTCGCCTCATATAAATTGTTCGAACGCCATACAGATATCTTGCACTAATTAAAACACGTCAAGTTTTGGCCAAGTTTCAGCCCTAGGCACGCAACCGATACCGTTACCGAGGTGTGTTTTATGAACCGGATCACAAGTAAGGTGCATCATTATAAGACCCTTAAGTGAATTAATGAATAACGTCAAATAATTCGCGTCATGAGTCTATACGTACCTTTGTCAGTGGGAGCTCGATTACTACACAGACATTCCAGTGATTGAAATTACATTCTAAAAATTGTAAGAAGAAATTGAATCAGATTTGACAAATTCTGACTTGGAAAAAGTTGTTGTTCTTCAATCCAAACCTAAGCCCGCCTTTGATTAATTTCCTTAATAGGTAAGAATGGTGAAATGTTGCATAAAGTTGGTGTGAAGGCTCGTAAATAAGATGAATGAAATCAAACTGATGATGATGAGGGAATGGAATGACTTTATTTCAGGATAGATGGGTAGAGGTGATACAAATAGTCAAGTGTGGAAAGGTTCAACCTTCGAGGGATGACTGAAGAAAGCCCCACAATTTTAGTGTAGTGAGTCGTCTTGGATAGCTTGGCTCAACTTTGACCCTCTGAAGCGAAGGCCTGTTTTTATATGCTGGACTTGGACCCTCGGACGATCTGCAGTGCGCCAGTACGCAGTACGCCTCAGGACGCCTTCAGCTTTTCGGATGTTCAAACCTCCGTCGAGATCCCTTAACTCGTAAGAGGATTTGGAGAAACGTCAATTTTTTTTTCTTCGCAAATATGCTTCCCTTCCTTTTGATGTCAAGAACTTGATACAACGTCCACTAAAACTTTTGAGATTGTGAACAATGAGAGTTTGTGTGTTCTTTCAAAAGATGCTATTCTTTTACCATTGCTGCAATATCCTTTTAATATGGGTCTTACTTATCATTCATACAAAACATTCCACTTGATTTTGAATTGATGATAGATAGACTAACAAAATGAAACAAATGTTCATCTAAAGAA
This sequence comes from Cronartium ribicola 11-2, assembly GCA_000500245.1. Classification (NCBI taxonomy): domain Eukaryota; kingdom Fungi; phylum Basidiomycota; class Pucciniomycetes; order Pucciniales; family Coleosporiaceae; genus Cronartium; species Cronartium ribicola. The sequence goes on from AWVX01033221.1 coordinate 9,549, forward strand.
ACAAATTACAAAACCAAATTACTAAAAAAAGACATCAGTTCACATAAAATAAGTCTATATCCTTGTGAATTGTGAAACAAATTTCAGAGGAAAGAGAAGTCGTATGAGGAATGATCTTAGAAGGATTACATGTTTTTTTTAGTGAGATTAATAGTTTTTTTTTTTTTTTTTGAATTCATGAATATCATCTTAGAAAGTCATAAATCAACAGAATTAGCACACTTATCACAAACCTCAACAAAATTTCTAACATGAGATATTCCTATCCCGCACCACATCTTTTCTATAACTTTTAAAGTATTATCAATGAATTGATGACCGTGTTGAACGTGAAAAATAGAAATGATATCATAAATTTCTTCTTTTAATGCTAATGGTATACCCTTAAAAACTAATACTTTTCCCCATACTTGTACTTCTGATTTAAGGATTGATAATAAACCGGTTGGTTTGCTTGAGTTACGATCAATTATCTCTAAAAACCTTTTTGCTAAAGCTTTATCCTTTTTTCATTTTTTTTTTTTTTTTAAAAGTTGAGTTATAAATGGTAGATGTTTTTGGTAAGGAATGGAGGGATGGAAATAAGATAAATAGGATCATATGAAAAACATTTTCAAGTTTGAGAGAGGTGAATTGTATGTGCTTACGATAGCCTCTCCTTCCTCTCCCTCAAAAGCGATAGCTTCCCATCTCTCACGCCCCATTTCATGTTCTTTATCCTCCTTTGTTTCAAGACTCAAGATCGCTCTTACAGCTTCATATCCATCTCGATCGAAATTATCTGAGAATTTAATTTCACATCCACATCGATCTACATACCATTTCACCAGTTCTAATGGTACTCTAGATAAATGATGACCTATCCAAGTTGTTCTAGGTAATAGACCAGGACCAGATAAAGCATGTGCTTCTGCAATAGCAGCATATAGTCCATTACGAAGCATTACTGGTCTTCCATTCATATCGGTTAAGACGTAGGCTGGACTTGAGACTGTCGAAGGTAAATGAAGACGAAAGGTTTGTGATGCCCATTCGTTAAAGATTTTCGTTGTCAATGAAGGTTTATCAAGTTTGGTTCTTCTTTGTAAACTTTGGGCTATAGCTTGATATAGCTTTGTGTCCTATTTAAAAAGAAGTAAAGATGATGACTTATATAAGTTTAGGATCATGAAAAAAGTTGAGCAAAGAAAGCAAATAAATCTTTTTTGATTTACGATTAAGAGACAAGATTGATTTAAATTATCAGTTTGTGATTGGAATTCTATTGGATTAGGTCTCACACAATTTATTGGATTGCTAATTATTAAATTTGAGTTTGGATTAATATTTTGATTTGAAGTTGAAATGGATTGCATTTGAAATTAAATTTGGAGGAGAAGTCAATCAAAGATGTTCATGAAACTCAGACTCAGACTCAGACTCAGACTCAGACTCAGACTCAGACTCAGACTCATTCACCTTCACTCAGGTCAACCGCCCTCAATCTTTCACGAGCCATCATCGGTGATACTCTCGACACTTACGTGTAGACCACGAGTCCCGTGATCGATCCTAAGGACTAGCATTCAAAAGTCATCAAGGAAGACCGTGTTCAAGAACAAAGACAAGTCCCTATTTACCTCACAGACACTCATCAATCATCTCCAAATCCTCTTGACTTCAGATTCATCAGCTGACTCAGACAGATCTGGCAGTCCTCCACCTCTAATTGACCCGCTTTGAATTGACTTGTTGCTGAACAGTCAAGGTGGGGTTGAGTGACTAATTGATACCGGGAGGGGTCAAGTCAAGTTGATAGAATCCAGTGAAATCAGATTTGCAGAACTCAGATGAAAGTTGATTTAAAATGGATTCTGAAGTCAATTTTTTGACTTCAGAATACACTCAGTTTTGTAATAATCTGGCATTACAATTTTCTTCCAAGTCCTTGGGTTAGATCCCCAACAAAGCCTAGACTTTGTAGAGTGTTTATTCATCAATAAGTTTATGAAAACTTGATCAAATTTCCTTAAGCCTAAAACATCTTTTGAAGTCTTGCATTGTATCTCAGAGAGGCATTCATTTCTTCAATTGTTGAAATAAAATGTCCCTCTTGAAATCTAAAGCTCTTCCCTTGCTCAGCACATTGAGAGTTCCACAACAGGTGTGTGGGATGATGGGGGTGGGGCTGCTGGGACTCAAACCCAGGATTGTACACACAGTGCAACTGTCCATGCCAATGACTTCCCAACTAAGCCATCCAGCCCCAAAAAGAACACCATCAAACACTCAAGCGCCATAGATAGAAGGAAAGAAAGATGTCACAGAACAGTGTCACAGACATGTTGGAAGCACAGATGAGCTTACATCACAAAAATTGTCACCTTGAGAATAATCTATTGGAAATCAGTTCTATTCCCACCAGGTTTGGTACACCAGATTGGGGAGAGACTGACTCCAGCCAAAAGCTGGTTGACCATTTTTTTTGAAATGCAGTATTCCACCTGGCTTGACACAAGTCCAACCAGCAGGGTGGTGACCTATCCCCTGCGTGGGGGCTTGCATCTTATTGGCAAATCCAGCCTGATAAGATTTTGCTTTGGTAGGGGGTAGCTCCAGCTCCCAATTCCACTGTCTTACTGTCAGCCTTGAGGCCTGCTCAACAGTCCCACAGACTGTCAATGAAAGAATTACATATAATAATAGAGTAAAATATGTAATTACAAGAATAACAAGAAGTGTACATAGGCAAGTACAAAGGTAACAAGACATTTACACATGCAATTATCACTGTAGCAATAAATACATATAAAAGAATGAGTGTAATAAGGAAACACTTGTACTAATTACATCTCAAGCTCAGTATCAAGAGCCATGAGCATGTTATTCTTATAACAAGGCCTGTTAACAAAGAGCCTTGCAATAAGAACTGTAACAGTAACCACAAGTTGAACCAGTGGTAAGATAGTAACATGGGGCAACCACAACTTGAGCCATAGCCCAGTAGTGAGGGAGAAGGCAGGCTGAAGGGTATATACACCCCTTTCCCTGCTCAGCAAAATTCTTCTCCCCACCTTTTGCCACAACCACCTAAACAACCCCATAGCAAACCTTTTGAGGATACTTACATAAAAGTCATCTATTCAATAGTGCAAAGGGTTATAGGTGTGAGTAACTAGAGGTCACCACCCAGGTTGGTAAACCTTAGTGTTTTGTAGACACTTTTTCAGTGAGCACTCACAAAGGCAGAAATAAATAACTAAAAGCAGAAATAAGAGCACCTGCTTGGAATACAGGGATTGGAGCTAGGCATTTTCTGTGCTCAACTGTAGCTCTCCTTGACACTTAACCTAGTCTAAGAAAGGCAAGTCCTCTCAAACCCTCTAATAAAAGGTCATATAACTGTAGTCTACACCTGGATGTACCAAGTGTAGACTGGATTTCTAGCCAGGTAGGGGCCTAACAGAAGCCATTCCCTGACACTTACACACTATAAACCTCTCAATTTATTTTTATGGACTCCTTCATTTGCATATTTCCCTGTTTTTGTACTCTTCAGAGTCTTCCTAACACCTCCAACAAATTCACATCACATCCAACCATGATACTCAACATAGCATGGCTGGATACAATGTCATTGGCCATTTCCCAAGGTTCCTGCCTTAGGAAAAAGACCTATTGCACCACATCTGGGCATGCTATGTTGAGTAGAATGCCCATATGCAATGCAAATATGCTGGTGGTGTAAGTTCTCTGCAAATGAAGCTTCCAAAAGACTCATTATTGGGAGAATCTAAATTTTGATTCTCAGGTCTGCTGCAACTACACTAGGATTTGAGAAAGTTTGACTGTTTGGGAACACCTGATAGCAGCCTTAATGAGTATGTGTGTGTGAGTCCATTCTTGACTCTCTAAAAAAGCACTGACTTGGGGTAAGGCACAGCAGGTGGGTGCATAGAGAGTGAAGCAGGTACATGAGTGATCTTTAGAGTTGCAGAGGAGTAAGCTAGAGAAAACATCCAATAGGTCAAATCAACAACTTTAATATGGTTGCTACAAAAGGAGACTTAGTTCAAGAAGAGAGAAAGGGAAAGTGAAGGGACAAAGGAAAGAAATGGGTGCTTGGAGAGGGAAGTGGATCATACTTACTGTCTCTTTCCAAAGATGAGGAAAGAGACCAGGGTATGGGAGTGTTCTAGATATATATATATATATGTAGTTGTATCTGTGGGGGTCTGTGCTTCTTTGGATAGGTTGGCTTCATTGAGTGCTCTGTCCTCACACTTTGAGACAGGTGAGTTTAACCGTCTCCAGATACATTTCTACTTGTATTCTTAGATTACTTTATCCACCTCTTTTGTAACTAACTCATATGTCTGTGCTTTCATTGATTTGGTGTTGATGTTTCGTCAATTGAATACCAACAGGATTTACATACACAGAGTTACATTGTGCTAGTTTTTGATCATTCAGTACTGTTCCAAAAATATAACAACAATATCAGCTGGAGGTACTTGCTGAGATGGGATGCAGAGATTGGGAAAATTAGAGAGAAAGGATGAGGAAAGAAAGCTTCTCTGTCAGACCAATATGAAGAGGTATAAGTACAATGCACACAAAATACTACAAACATAACTTCTTGGTGTGGTACACAAAACCCTTTAAGATAATTGTATTAGGTTGTTGGCAAGGCGTTTGGCAAGAAAATGTGGGACAGACACCAGAGGTACAGTTTTAGGTTCTCAGAGGTTGGTTTACTTAGGTAGATTTTATTCATGGAGTATCTGGGGTACAGAAAGGTATTTTTAGGTGAGGTTTGGTGTTGGGTAGTAGGTATAGTATGTGGGAACTGTAGTAATTCAGTAACAGGTTAGTTGTATGGTTACATGATTGGTATGGTTGGACTCAAAGAAGGAGGTTTTCATAGGTAGATTTCTATTTGGAAAGGATTGGCTGACTGCAAGAGAGGTTACATTGGGTGGGGATTTAGTCAATCAGGGTCAGTTTCAAAGATTGTGAAGTCAAGGAACAAGTTGTCCTATCAGTGCAGGACCAAAACTATTGAACTTTTGGAATATGGTTTACTTGGGAGGATTTTTGTTTAGTCTTATTTGGCTGGTTTCTTTTAGTCATATTCTTGTGTGAGCTGTGGAAAGCAATAAAATTGAAATGATTGTATGTACCTACCCAAGCTTATAAGGCTAGCTCTCAGCACTCACTTTTATTTTTAAAAAACTAATAAAAAAATAAAAACAACAACAAGGTGTTGATGTAAAACACAAATGAGGACTCACTCATTAGTGTTCAGTGTTGAATTACAGATCTTGAAAGATAATGCACACTGCTGGATCTGAACCCACAACCTCCAGACACTAGGTGAATGCTCTAACCACCAAGCTAAGTACACTTGGGACATCAAATACTATGTGTTGGCTTACTGTATCACAACACATCCCCTAATCCAATACATAGGATATTAGGTTTACACTCACAGTGGGTTATCTTCCACTCCCACTACCATGTTAAATTATGGATCTTCAAAGATAATGCACACTGCAGGATTTGAACTCACAACCTCCAGAAACTAGGCAGACACTATAACCACTGAGCTAAGTATGCTTGGGAGATAAAATCCTATGTGTTGGATTACTTTATCACAACATTCAGTAATGTATCAACACTCACATGTCACGTACACTGTTGTACTCCAACATCCAAGAGGAATTGGCAGAGCCAGAAGAGGGGGATTCCACCACCAAAAGAAAGAAAGCTTTGATGGCGAGATGGGTGCTTAAGAAGCTTCCCTCATCCTAGGAAATCCGCAGAGATACTACTATCCACAGAGCCTTAAAGAGATCCAAAAGAATCCCAAAGGGCAAAAGAGAGAGATAAAACCTTTGGCACTGAGCACAATCACAGCCCAACTTCTACTTAAGAAGATCTTTGAGTCCGTGTCCTTGCTGACTGGATTGTTGACAGATTCCTAATCTTGAGAAACACCACTAGAGCTCCAAATTCATCCAGATGACTTGACACAAGGTTCCTCATTACACCTGAATCAAACACTGGAGGCCAGATGTTGCACTAAAACCACACACAACCACCTACACAGCTGCCAAGCTTAAATCCACATGCCTTTGAACCTCAGAGAACCTCTCAAAGACCTTTGAGTCCCCACATGAATAGCCAAGTGTAAGGACTTGGATTCCTTCACTGGATAAATCATTGGGAGTGAGGGCCTTATGGCCAGAAGTCTATAAAAAACAATATAATCATTTACTATATGTAATCAGAAGGGAAAGTCAAGCTCGAGACAAAGACCAGCTTGGGGAGGGAAAAAAACATCCCTAGTGTACTACAACTTATATAGAGACTAACAGAATGCAGCACAGACTACAGCAGTGTCCGGGTTGTGGGTGAGGCTGTGCAAGAGATTGTACACATCCTAATATACATATAAGCATGAGTACCTATTCTTATAACTTTGGTCCAGTCCGAGTAAGGGTGGAACCCTTACAGTCTCCCCTCCTAAAAAAAAAGAGAAAAAGGAGGCGAACAAGCGAAAAAAAAGGAGACAAGGTAGATAAGATAAGATGGGCAAAGACAAAAGAAAAACACTAGATGAGGCAAGTGTTGTGGAAAAAATGACAAGGTCAAAGGTCAATGCCAGACAGATATTTTGCAGATTGTCAAAACAGTTAGATCTTCATTGTATTGGAAGGCCGCTATGTTAATCGCACCCGTTTGTTGTGTAGCAACCATCATCATATATGTTGTCCATGCCATCACAGTTGGAGAAAGTGCTAGTCACCTCGCTACCGAGTCCCAAAAAGTCCATTAGGTCCCTCTCCAATCCACCCGTCCCGACACAGTCACAGCCCCCGTTTACTGGTCACTGGCTGCCCAGGGCATCCGGTTGACCTCTGGGGTTTCTCAAATAGATGTCAATTAACCATCAAATCCAGCATGGGTGGGGGAGATGCATG